>JAVJIF010012528.1:0-154991 GCA_038442645.1 Agave tequilana
CCCTATCTTCTCACACCTCTTCCCTTTGGGTTTTTGCCTATAAAAGGCAGGATTTTCACTGAAAATGGGGACGACCATGCAGAGATAGGATTTAGTCCAGTTTTTCATTCTTTGTAGTGTAGGTTTTTGTTTTTCTTTTCGTGTAATTTTAGTTTTAATTATGTAAATCAGAGGAGATAAAAGTTTCATAGGAGAACGGAGAACGAAGCTTGTGCTGAGAGCGATACCGGTATAAGATTTCCTTCTTTTCTCTTATAGTTATATAATCGAATCTGTAGTCCCTTTAGTATGTTCTTTATTTTTATGTTCTTCTTCTTCTTCTTCTCTACTTTCTTCTTTGGTACAATTGTTATCCAAGTAAGCTCTAAAAGCATCGAAAAGAGCCTTGCCTTTACGAGTGCCACCGATAGCACATGACGATGGATTTTGAGTTCATTCTGTATCACTTCATAGTTGCAATGTCTTGATGATATAATGTGGAGGAAACGAGAATCAACTCTTATGGGTTATACGTTGATTGCCTCGCTTCAAGGTAACTCTATTGCACAAGATTCAAGATAAGCATTTGGCCAAAGAGGTAAGTAACTTTTCTTTCTTTTCTTTTATTTCTTTAGTTTAGATCACCAAACCCACTTCTTTATCACTCTTTTTCAATCTCATTTTACAAATCACTTCTTAATTCTCCACCTTCTTATTCTACTGCTTTCTCTCTAACTTCACTTTAACCTAATTTTTCTCTTTTCTTTTTAAAGAACTAAAGAAGAACTTTAACCATACTTGTATCTTAAAAGAAAAACTTACTAAAAAGCTTTTATCGCTAGTCCCTCCTTGTGGATCACGACCCACTTAGCCACTTGCTATTGCATAGAACTGAGTAACTTGCATTCTTTAATCTTAAGTTCTGAAATACTGTATTTTGTGTGCAGGTTCTAACTCAATCAAATTTTGGCCAAAATTTGTTCGGAAGGATTAATTGTATTGAAAAGAGGTTTAGAGTAAACCGTTGGTTGCTGTGTACTGATGATCAAGAACTTCGAATGTTTATGCAGGTTTACTTTGCTCCTTCGGAATCACCGTTCGTAGCATAAGCTAGGACGGGTCGTATCCGCAAGGAGGGTTAGCGATGAGCATTCAAGGTTTGTATTGAAATCTTTGTGAAGAAAAACGAAGGTTCTTCTTTGTTTTAAGAAATGAAAAATAAAATGATGTGAAAGGTGAGCGGAAAATCTTTGGGTGTTTTGTAAAAGAAAAGAAGAAACGAGAATAAAGATGGAAGGAAAACGAAGATATTTAAAAAGAAGAAGTTTTCAGAAGAGAGATTTTTAAGAATGATATAAAGAGAAGCCATGACTAACTAACATTCTAATTTACTAACTTACTACTCTCGTTGGGTGATGCATGCCTCATATTGATTCATCGGCAATGATATGTCTTGCTTTACCAAGTCCTTGTGTTGCCCATGTCGAAGGTGTTTCATATCTAGGCTAGTTGCTGAAAATCACCTAGAGGGGGGGTGAATAGGTGATAATGCTAATCAATGCACAATATAAAAATTATGAAGCAACAATCTCACAAAGCAAATGAATATAGCAATGAATGTAGAGAGCAAGTAATAAGAGCAATGAAAATGAGCAAGAAATAAGAGCAAGTAAACCAAACGCAAACACCGAGATTTGTTATCGAGGTTCGAGCACCCAGCTCTACTTCCCCGCCTTCCCCAGAAGGATTCCAACCACTTCCACTATCACAAAGATGTCACAAATACACCGGAGTACCCAACTCCACAATCTCAAGTACAAGCAATCTCTGAGTAGTCAAAAGACCACAAACTCTCTCTTGCAAAATTCTCTTCCCTTACAAAGATCCTTAGAGAATAATGAGTAGGAATGAAGCTCTTGTGTGTAAGGAGAAAAGAAAAAGAAATAAGAGAGTTCTTGAAAACACTATAGAAAATGAGAGAGAATTTCAGCACAAAAACCAAGAAACCAAGAGTTTTGAATGCCTTAAACTTTGGAAATTTTGAGAATTTTTCTAGTAACCAACCTCTCCCTAAACACCCCTATTTATAGGAGAGGGCTAGGGTTAGGAGATAAAACATATTTAAGGCTAATCAGAAAGTATTAGAACCAAAACATGTCACTTAAACATAATTAAGTGAGAAAAGGACAAAAATAAACTAGCTCAGAAAACTAGCCGTTACTGTTCAAACGGCTAGCTCGGTCGACCGGCCCGCGTCGACCGCTAGTTCAAAGAAAATAGCCGTTGCAGGCTACGGTCGACCGGCGGTCGACCCAAACAAACAGAGAGCTCTGCTCTCAGACCCGGTCGACCGGGACGGTCGACCGTCCAAAGTCTGCCAACGTGCACAGATTTGTGCACGTCGGTCGACCGACCCGGTCGACCGACTTCTAGCCAAGTCGACTAGTCAGAAGACTAGTCGACTGGATGAAGTCTGGAACAGAAAACTGGGTCAGAAAAATAGTTTTAAAAATATTTGAAAAATCTTTTAACACTCCTAAAAATCAACAAAAATAGTTTTATCATTTTGCATTGATATATAAACATGTGGTAAAAGTTTAGCTCAAATATCATCAATATGAACTATTTTTGTCTCTTATCATTTTTACCAAAAACCAAAAACTGTATTTTCTAAAACTTGGATTTGAATAGAAAATACGTTTTGTCCAAAACTCTTCCAAATACAAAAACATGATATTTAAACATTTTGAAGTATGATGTATATGGATATAATTCTATATACATGAAACATATATATATATATATATATATATATATATATATATATATATATATATATATATATATTATATATATATATATATATATATATATATATATATATATATCATAGTTTTTGTCATTAATTCCAAAAATAAGTTTTGTTAAAACACAAAACTTAAAACACATGAATAGGTAAACCAAAGTAAGTTTGTAGGTTGAAGATTGTATACAAACTATTTTTGTACATGTTATAGGAAATATGTTTGGAAACAAGATGTGCGCAAAAAACGTGTGTGATAGAGCTTCAAACCTATTCACTATTCTTTAACAAAACTCTAAACTAAAAAACAAATCTAATAAATTATCTTGAGCAATCTTGAAGTCTTGAGCCATGCGATGCCTTGTTAGAGCCTTCTCTTCTATGTTCCTCCCTTGATGTGCAAAAAGCCTTCTTTGCTTCATGAACCTAGAAATTCCTACAATAGCTAAGCAATGGCCTCCAAATATGGTACTAACCTGAAACTTATCTTAAACAAACTAATTAGTACCAAATAGCACTTATTTTTTGTTATCATCAAAACTCTAAACAAATGGAGAGTGTAACCTTTTGGGCCAACAATCTCCCCCTTTTTGATGATGACAAAACAAATAGGCTATAAACAAAAGTATAGGGGAGGAGAAAGCTCCCCCTCAAATTATGCTATATTAAATAAAGAAAAACAATGTAATTTGTAATTTGCAAGTAAACATCATGAAACCAAAAACCAAAAACACTTCATGAAAACACATCAAAAACTCAAAACATATATAAACTCATATGGAACCAAAACCATGTGAGCTCATATTTTCATACATAAACTCATTCTCCCCCTTTTTGTCATACATCAAAAGGGTTAAGAAAACATTTTTATTCAATAACACAAACATTAAGTTCACCACAAATGAATGAAAATCTAGCAAAATCAAGTGGTTTAGTGAAAATATCGGCAAGTTGCAAATCCGTAGAAACATAATCAATATCTATATCTCCTTTCTCAAAATGATCTCTAAGAAAGTGATATCTAATCTCAATGTGCTTGGTCTTACTATGTTGATTTGCATTCTTAGTCATATGAATAGTATAGTATTATCACAAAATATTTTATATGGTTATAATGCAAATCATAATCAAGGAGAGTATGTTTCATCCAAAGGACTTGTGCACAACAAGCCCCCGCGGCAACATACTCCGCCTCGGCGGTTGAGAGAGCTACGGAATTTTGTTTCTTAGAGGACCATGAAACAAGACAATTACCAAGAAATTGACATGTCCCACTAGTACTCTTTCTATCTACTCTACAACCATCATAGTCGGCATCCGAATAACTCGTCATTGAGAAATCTCCGGTTTTCGGATACCATAGACCCATTCCAATCGTTCCCTTAATATAACGAATAATGCGTTTTACCGCAATAAGATGGGACTCTTTGGGACACGATTGAAATCTAGCACAAAGACACACACTAAACATGATATCCGACCTACTTGCCGTCAAATACAAAAGACTACCTATCATGCTTCCATACAATTTAATATCAACATTTTTACCTTGGTCATCCTTATCAAGCTTGGTGGTAGTTGCCATGGGAGTGTTGCAAACCTTTGAGTCTTCAAGTCCAAACTTCTTTACGAGTTCCTTTGCGTATTGGCTTGACATATGAAGTTCCCATCTTGCAATTGCTTGATTTGGAGTCCAAGAAAGAAATTAAGCTCACCCATTGAAGACATTTCAAACTCACATTGCATAACCTTTCAAATTCCTTGCATAAAAACTCATTAGTAGAACCAAAAATTATATCATCAACATAAATTTGCACAATTAAAATGTCATTATCAACATGCTTAGTGAATAGTGTTGTATCTACTTTGCCTTTAATAAAATCATTTGAAATGAGAAAACTAGAAAGCCTTTCATACCAAGCTCTTGGAGCTTGTTTCAATCCATACAAAGCTTTATCAAGTTTAAAACAAAATCGAGATGAACATGTTCAACAAAACAGGGAGGTTGAGCAACATAAACTTCTTCATTTATAAAACCATTCAAAAATGCACTTTTCACATCCATTTGAAAAAGTTTAAAATTTTTGAAAGATGCAAAAGCTAGTGTCATCCATATGGCTTCAAGCCGTGCTACGGGTGCAAAGGTCTCCTCAAAGTCAATTCCCTCAACTTGAGTGTAACCTTCGGCCACTAACCTAGCCTTATTCCTAATCACATTTTCAGATTCATCCATCTTGTTTCTAAAGATCCACTTAGTACCAATTATTGGTCTATCGTGGGGCCTAGGAACAAGGTACCAAACTTGGTTGCGCTCAAATTGATTGAGTTCCTCTTGCATGGCTAGCAACCAATATTAGTCCGCCTCGGCTTCGAGGATGCTTTTGGGTTCAAAATGAGAAATGAAAGCAAAATTACCACATAGGTCATGGAGTTTGGAGCGAGTTGTTACCCCTTTAGATGCATCACCTAAGATGAGCTCCTTAGGATGATTTGTGGCATATCTCCAAGCTTTAGGAAGCGGTTGAGAGCTTTCCTCTTTATCCTCTTGAACGTCACCAATTGGTTCTTACTTATCATCTTGAGCGGGTGAGTCCTTCAAGGATAGTCTCTCCATGTCTTCACTTAATGGTTCAATCTCTACAACATTCTCAACAAGCACATTAGATTCTTCAAATTTAACATGCATGGATTCTTCAATGGTAAGTGAAGATCTATTGAATACTCTATAAGCTTTACTAGTTGTAGAATATCCAACAAAGATTGCTTCATAAGCCTTAGCATCAAATTTACCCAAGTTATCTTTAGTGTTCAAAACAAAACACTTGCATCCAAAAACTTTGAAATATGAAACATTAGGTTTTCTAGAATGATACATTTCAAAAGATGTTTTGGAAGAATTTTTACATAAATAAATACGATTTGATATATAGCATGCGGTGTTTACGGCCTCGGCCCATAGATATTGAGGGAGGTCATACTCACTTATCATTGTCTTAGCCATCTCTTGAAGTGTTCTATTTTTCCTTTCTACAACTCCATTTTGTTGTGGAGTTCTAGGACAAGACATTTCATGCTTAATTCCCTTTTCATCACAATAAGTCATGAAGAGTTGGTTAACAAACTCACCACCTCTATCACTCCTTATTTTCAAAATCGGAAAACCTTTTTCTTTTTCAACCCTTTTCGAAAAATTTTGAAATGAGAAAAAGTTGATCTTTGTGTTCCAAGAAGAAAACCCAAGTAAAACGGAAAAAATTATCAACTAAAACAAATGCAAATCTACTACCATTTAAGCTCTTAGTTTTAGTAGGTCCAAAAAGATCCATATGAATTAATTCTAAAGGCCTAGTTGACATGATATCCTTGATTGGTTTGAAGGAAGACTTGGTTTGTTTCCCAAGTTGGCACGCACCACAAATGCGGTCTTTCTCAAACTTCAAGTAAGGTATACCCTTCACCAAATCCTTAGAATTAATCCTAGAAAGATGGTCAAAAGATGCATGTCCTAATCTTCTATGCCAAAGCCAAGAATTTCATCAAAAGCATTTAAGCATTTAGTAGAACATTCCACATTAAGCATGTCAATGATATAAACATTATCATCATGAAAACCGGTGAGAATACAATCATTGGTTTTAACATCAAAAATCTTGCAAGAAGAATCATCAAAAATAACTTTAAGTCCACGATCACAAAATTGACTAATGCTAAGCAAATTATGTTTCAAACCGTCAACAAGTACAACATTTTCTATAATGGGAGATGCACCAATTTGTATGTTACCTTACCGATGATAGAGCCTTTGGAGTCATCCCCAAAGGTGACGGAGCCACCTTCCTCGTACCTTGATAGGGTTGTAAAGTTATTGATGTCCCACGTCATGTGTCTAGAACAACCACTATAAGGTACCACCGCTCCCTACGTCTTGGAGCCCTACGTCTTGGAGCCTTGGTGTGTACCTACATCAAATAATTTAGGACTTGATTTTGGTACCCACATTTTCTTGGGTCCTAAAGAGTTAGTTTCATTAACCCAAACAAGATTATTGGTCCTATTTATTTGGTCATAACAAAATTTAGCCAGATGTCCATTCTTATCACAATATGTGCATCTATACACTCTACCATATTTAAAAGCATAGTGAGTGTGTGATTTGTGAGCATGAGAATTGTGAGCATGAAAAGATTTAGCATGAGAAGTGTTATGTGTAGTGTGAGCATGAGGAATCTTAACATGTGAATCTTTAGCATGAGAGGTGTGCTTTTTAGAAAACATTTCTTCAAGTTTCTTAGTGTTAAAAGCACAATCCTTTAAAGTCTTTTCAAAATCAACAATTCTAGTTTTCAAAGAAGAAATTTCTTTTTCATCAATTTTAGGAAATTTTGCTTTACAAGCAACTTTGTAAGCACAAAATTCATTTTGGGTAGAAATGAGATTTGAAGAAATTTCAACTTTTTCTTTAGAAATAATAGCAAGTTGATTTTTGAGAAAAGCAACTTCTTTTTCCAATTTAGAGCATTCAATCTTTTTATTGTCATAAGTTTCTGAAAGTTCAACAAAGGCATGAATAAGAACTTCTTTGCTTAATTCATCATCTTTATCATCAAGAGGTTGAGGGGTTACCTTTGGTGTGTTTGCCATGAAACACATATTCGCTACATCCGCCTCTTCCTCGGACTCGCTTTCCGAATCCCAAGTTGCCTTGTACGCTTTCTTTTCTTCCGGTTTCTTTGGCTTGAAGGAGGAGGTCATCTTCTTCTTGAACTCCGGGCAATCCGCCATGATGTGTCCGGGCTTTCGGCAATTGTAGCATATAATTCTCCTCTCCTCTTGCCTTCAAATTTCCTTCGGAAGTTGAGCTTGTTCCTCCGGTACATTCTCTTCACATTGCGAACAAGTAGTGATAGCTCCTCATCTTCTTCTTCATTTCTTCATCGTCTTCAAGAGTGGATGAAGACTTGAAGGCTAAGGATTTCTTCTTTAGTGGAACGGCCTCTTCTCTTGCTTTCTTTTCCATCTCATGGGTTTTTAGGTTCCCAATGAGACTAATGAGGTCCATCTCATCCTTGTCGTTCAATTCTTTTAGGGTGGTGGCCTTGATCTCCCATGATGTAGGAAGTGCCCGAATCACTTTTCGCACCTTTTGGTCATTGGAGATGTCATCACCTAAAGAAGAAAGAGCATTGGTAATTTTAGTAAATCTAGTAATCATACAATCAATAGATTTTTTATCAATCATTTTAAAGGATTCATATTGGGACCTAAGAGATCTATCTTAGCTCTCTTAACTTGTGAAGTCCCCTCGTGTGTGACCAATAAATGTTGCCAAATCTCATAGGCGGATTGGCAATGAATTACCCGTGTAAGGTCATCCTCATTGAAGGCGGTTAAGAGGGAATTTTGGGCCTTGGAGTTAGCCTCATATTCTCTAAAGTTGAAGTCGGTCCATGTGCTCTCATCACTATCGGGTGTAACATAGGGTTTGGTCAATGATTTAGCCACTAAGCTACCTAAGGATTGCAAAAAGATAGTCATCCTAACCTTTCAAATAGGGAAGTTGAGTCCATCAAATTTAGGAGGGGTTTTGATATTATCGGCCATGTTTACTAGTGAATGACAAATGGAATGCAAATGTTGATTAGCAAATTTTAAGGATCTCTCTATGGATGTTAAGCCAAAACCTAGAATCCAAGCTCTGATACCAATTGAAAATCACCTAGAGGGGGGTGAATAGGTGATAATGCTAATCAATTCACAATATAAAAATTATGAAGCAACAATCTCACAAAGCAAGTGAATATAGCAATGAATGTAGAGAGCAAGTAATAAGAGCAATGAAAATAGAGCAAGAAATAAGAGCAAGTAAACCAAACACAAACACCGAGATTTGTTATAGAGGTTCGAGCACCCAGCTCTACTTCCCCGCCTTCCCCAGAAGGATTTCAACCACTTCCACTATCACAAAGATGTCACAAATACACCGGAGTACCCAACTCCACAATCTCAAGTACAAGCAATCTCTAAGTAGTCAAAAGACCACAAACTCTCTCTTGCAAAATTCTCTTCCCTTACAAAGATCCTAGAGAATAATGAGTAGGAATGAAGCTCTTGTGTATAAGGAGAAAAGAAAAAGAAATCAGAGAGTTCTTGAAAACACTACAGAAAATGAGAGAGAATTTCAGCACAAAAACCAAGAAACCAAGAGTTTTTGAATGCCTTAAACTTTTAGAAATTTTGAGAATTTTTCTAGTAACCAACCTCTCCCTAAACACCCCTATTTATAGGAGAGGGCTAGGGTTAGGAGATAAAACATATTTAAGGCTAATCAAAAAGTATTAGAACCAAAACATGTCACTTAAACATAATTAAGTGAGAAAAGGACAAAAATAAACCAGCTCAGAAAACTAGCCGTTACTGTTCAAACGGCTAGCTCGGTCGACCGGCCCGGTCGACCGCTAGTTCAAAGAAAATAGCCGTTGCAGGCTACGGTCGACCGGCCGGTCGACCCAAAAAACAGAGAGCTCTGCTCTCAGACCCGGTCGACCGGGACGGTCGACCGTCCAAAGTCTGCCAAACGTGCACAGATTTGTGCACGTCGGTCGACCGACCCGGTCGACCGACTTCTAGCCAAGTCGACTTGTCAGAAGACTAGTCGACTAGATGAAGTCTGGAACAGAAAACTGGGTCAGAAAAATAGTTTTAAAAATATTTTGAAAAATCTTTTAACACTCCTAAAAATCACCAAAAATAGTTTTATCATTTTGCATTGATATATAAACATGTGGTAAAAAGTTTAGCTCAAATATCAATCAATATGAACTATTTTTGTCTCTTATCATTTTTACCAAAAACCAAAAACTGTATTTTCTAAAACTTGGATTTTGAATAGAAAATACGTTTTGTCCAAAACTCTTCCAAATACAAAACATGATATTTAAACATTTTGAAGCATGATGTATATGGATATAATCCTATATACATGAAACATATATATATCATAGTTTTTGTCATTAATTCCAAAAATAAGTTTTGTTAAAACACAAAACTTAAAACACATGAATAGGTAAATCAAAGTAAGTTTGTAGGTTGAAGATTGTATACAAACTATTTTTGTACATGTTATAGGAAATATGTTTGGAAACAAGATGTGCGCAAAAACGTGTGTGATAGAGCTTCAAACCTATTCACTATTCTTTAACAAAACTCTAAACTAAAAAACAAATCTAATAAATTATCTTGAGCAATCTTGAAGTCTTGAGCCATGCGATGCCTTGCTAGAGCCTTCTCTTCTATGTTCCTCCCTTGATGTGCAAAAAGCCTTCTTTGCTTCATGAACCTAGAAATTCCTGCAATAGCTAAGCAATGGCCTCCAAATATGGTACTAACCTGAAACTTATCTTAAACAAACTAATTAGTACCAAATAGCACTTATTTGTTTTGTTATCATCAAAACTCTAAAAAATGGAGAGTGTAACCTTTGGGGCCAACAGTTGCCTCCTTGAATAATTGGCTCCCTAAATTGATTTTCATTAGTGGAACAAGGATAGTCACTTTTAACGATGCTAAGAAACATACAAGATTCATTAGTCCATTAAAGCTATAATAAAGCGAGCATGAAATAAGAACTTGTAATGTAGTCATTGGCATAGTGAAGTGCTTTATCTTCATGTTCCATCAAGGCACTTGTTCTAAAAACAAGGTTCTAAGTGAGGCTCACATGAGTCATATGGAGGGAGAACATAGTATTTACAAAGAATAAAAAGCAATCATCTTCATTGGAGGCAAAATAGACTTGTAGATTGCAAGACTTAAAAGAAGAAAGTATCCAATAAATCATATAAGTTAGCAATCACCCAAGAGTTAGTAGTTAGTAAAATTAAAAGTTAGTTAGTCATGTTAATAAATTAGCTAGACATGGAAATAAAGAACAAGAGACAGTTCATTGTAGAAGTGAAATAGAAGAAAGTAAAAGCTTAAAGAAAAATAATGCACTAGAACAAGAGAAGATGAAGATTGAAAGCTCGATCCTTGTATTGCGTTGTCACCATCTCCAATTATAAAGATTGCTCACTCTCACTCTCTCTTTTCTGGATTCTAGAAGGAGAAAAGAGCATTGTTTATAGGAAAATTGTTAGGGTTTCTCTCGGTTTTCTTTTAGTCCCATACTACTGGCTATCCAAACAGATTTTCTACTCCAACAGGACTCATCCGAATTACGATACCCAATATCATTACCCGAACGAGGAAGTGATTAAATAAGAATCGCTCCTGATATTATCATTGTATATGGAGTGGGGTAGGTGTAGTCCAGTAATAAGAATATCTGGAATAATTACTGTAGCACAGAAATAATATATAAGTGAAGAGTAGGATAACTTAATTATATAATAATAACAATCAATGTCACCTATTATTTTAATCATTTTCTTCTAGTGTCCTACACAATTGGTAGTTTATACCGAAGTCTGCACTCCAGTGGAACTCAATCCGGACCTTGATATGCAGATATCATTATCCGGATGAGAAAGTGACTTAATAACACCCACTCTTGAGGTGATTATTATTTGGTAAATAAGTTATATCAAGTGCAAAATAATGTGTTGTGTCACAAGACTTACAAGTATAGACCAAGCACAACAAGACCCAGTAACAGGAGGCCAGTGCTGATTTTGAGTTATACAATAATAATAATCAGTACCGCCTGATATTTCAATCATCCCGCTGTCAGTGTCTCATACCACTGGCAGTCCACACTAGAGATTGTACTCCAGCAGAACTCATTCGGATATGTTATATGAGTACCAGTACCCGAACGAAGAAGAGATCAATGATCACACGTTCCTAATATCATTATTGTTTGGTTATTAAATTATTATTATTCATCTGGTTTATATGTTTAGGTATGTGTCCAAGCATCCAGTACATATACATCCATTTATGAATAAGATGAGTTATTATTGAAAACTGATGGGGTATCAATGAACTATATTTACAATGGATTCCGTACATACCCGGGACCACGACCCAAGGGTGTTCTGGTGCTATGCCGGAACCTGCCTAGAGCATAATGGAGGGAAAGGGTCTTATTTGTATCCCCGGCAGGAAGAGTATATATATATATATATATATATATATATATATATATATGTGTATATATATATATATATATATATGTGTATATATATATATATATATATATATATATATATATATATATATATATATATATATATATATATCATAGTAGGGGTGCCAGCACACTCGTGGAAACCTGGTGACCCTCAGGTAGATCTGAGTTTTAGTTACGCAACATTCCTATACCATTGTAAAAATGAACACATATTGATATCCATTAGTTTTCCCCATCCCAGTATAAGTTGTCAAATTATTACAGATTTTATATTAGTTTACGAGGAGTAACAAGAATATCATAGTAAGAGGAACATGAGTAATACAGGAGCACAGAATGTCAGGTGTATAACATGATAATACCATCAAGTTCCCATAAAAGAAATAATCATAAATCAGGAATTGACACTTAAAAAAGACAAGATTCTTATTGGTCCGAATGATGTCTAAACTTGTTGACATTTACAAAAGACAAGTGACAGATAAGCTGACGACCAGCTCTCACCCATCTCTGAGGGACAAGGAAGCAACTTGGACTCTACTGATCCAGTGAAGCAGACAGTAAGCCCGGATTGCCTCTAAACAGACCTCAGCAGATCTAAGATGCTAGCACTTAGCATCGCATGAGCCCAAAGGAAGCCTCGCTTGAGAGGCTAAGATTACCTAACTTTGCCTTGAAGCCATTCACAGCTCCGTCAGGAAGCTAACTCATAGCTTCGCCGGAAGTGCTCAGCTAACTCCGCAGAGAGTTAACTTCGCTTGAAGCCACACGTAAACGCGTAGAAGGATGTTCGGTAACTTCGCCACATACGACATCTAGCTCCGCTGAAGAGCTGTCTTCTAACTTCGCCACAGACGATATCTAGCTCCGCTGAAGGGCTATCCTCTGACTTCGTCACATGCGCCATCCAGCTCCGCTGTGAGCTCAATGCGAGAAGCGCCACTGCAGGTCTGCTATGGTCAACCTATTGACCATTTAAATCTCAGGATGAGATCAAATCTGATCGAATCAAGACCAATCTAATCAAGATCAGATCTGGGATCAAATTTGACAGTAGATTGCCGTAATCTCTTGACTCTTCTAAAACGAGTAAGAGGATCAGGGAAAATCCTCCAACAATATGGAAAGGATCAAAACAGATCAAGAGGATCAACCGACCTGCTACTTCTAGCTTCGCAGAAGCCGATCCTAGCCTCGCAGCAAGGCTACTTTTCAGATTTAAACAGATTTGATTCAATCTGTTTTTATATTTTCAAAGGACAATTATACCCCTGCTCTCCCTATAAATAGCCCCCCAGGGGCACAAGGAAAAAAAGACCGGTTCTAGAGACCTCTACAGGCAGACTGGATGGAGAGAGAGACGACTTCTTCACAACGTGAAAGGACGCACCGTGTGTACAAACAGAGATCTATTCTCTTGAATTCAGAGACTTTTAGAGAATCACTTCTCTAATCAGGGTACTGATACCCTAATACCATTCTTCTTCTCAGGGAATCTCTGAAACCAGGCGAGAAGGAATTCCTAAGCGAAGGCGGTTTTTGAGAAGTAGCAAGAGGGTTCTACCAACCTTCTGTTCTCTGATTCCCCGAACCAGGCGAGAAGGGAATCTCCTCGCTCGCATCGTCAAAGGGACAAAGTGGTCGTGCGCTGACTAGACTCATATCGGCACACTTCTCCAGAATCTCTAAGGAGATCTACTTGTAATCTTCTGTATTACTTGTAATTTAGCTCCTCAACTTCTCTTTTTTTTTGTAAGTTTTCCCCTTTGCAAATCAATGAAAAACAAGATGGCGACTCCGCTGGGGAACGATTTCTCTACTACTGAGAATCAAGTGTCGCAATGCGACGAACAGACCTTCGGGTCTAGATCTGAATTCAGAAAAAGCCGGTGCAGCCGGAGTCTCTCTGGCAAAATCTTCAAGGCAAGTCTCTGCGGAGACAGATATGGCTCTCTGCGAGCCTACTGCGGTCCTCTGGCGCAACAAGAAAGCACACCCGCAGTCCAAGTCCTTCACTTTCGAGAACCTGGTCGTTCACTTTGACCAAGAAAAATTTGAAGAAGTCCTTTCTGGGGGTGGTCTAATGCTTCATGCACGGAAGCATAGAAAGGTCTCCACGACCAAGGTTTCAAAATAGAAACCAGAGGCAAAATTCTGCCAACACCCTTCAGCCTCGCGTGTGGCTAGTCAGGTTTCTTGCGAACCTAAGTATCCTTTGCCAAAGCAGATGTGGAGGCCAAAACAGAAGGCTCTGAGCAAAGCCTCAGGCGTAGCTACGCCAGAACCGTGTCTCTCTCGCGAAGAAAAAGGTAAGATGCCTGCCTGCTCCAACAAGGTTGCTAGTCGCGAAGTTACAGCGACAACCATACCTTCGCCCAACTCAAGAGCAACAACTCGCGCCAGCCTCGTTCTTATGAGCGAAGCTACTGTACCACAGCCTACGCGCGAGGTTCATAGCCGCGAAGTTAGAACCAAGGCACTATCTAAGGCTAATCGCCTTCGATGCAGCATAGCGGAATAAAGCACCACAGCGTGCTCCGCTCTCCCGTTCATCAAGCGTTAAGTTCGCGCTTTGTGGCGGAGTTAAGGGAAGTTCCCTAAGTGTTGACAGCGCTGCTTATGCAGCTTCAGCGCCCAAGGGCACTCCCAAGGTTCTTAGCCGCGAAGCTAGAGCTGAAGCACTATTCAGTGCTAATCCCCTTGATTAGTATCTAATTTTGCATAATATATACCACATCTTCACATTTATTTCGTATTAAATTCTGCTAATAATCCTTTGCTTGCTTGATTCTAGGTCCATGGTGTGCAATGGAGAAGAAGACCCTAAATCACCATTTAATTGGTGATTAAAGGCCTATTAAGATAGCCATTGACCTAGAGGAGCTAATTCGTCAAAACCAGGGGCCAGAAACCAGAAACCGGGAGCAGAATCTGACAGGGGACTAAAAGGACCGCGCGCGGCTTGAAGTGCCACGCGTGCGGTCACCAAGGGGCCGCGGCGCGTGCGCCGCTTCGGGCCAGGGTTTGTCCCCTATCCCCCCTCTTCCCTGGTGGCTATATATACCCCCCTGGGTTCCAGAAAAAAGGATATGCAGAGTTTTTAGGGTAGTTTCATTTCCATGTTGAAGTTTAGTTTAGGTTAGGTTAGTTCTTCTTCTTCCTCTTTGTATTTTTCATTTTGTAGATCTTGTAATAGGGAGAGAGAGTGGTTCATGCTTGGAATGCAAGAGTGCTTGTAATAGAAGGTGACAATCTATGAAAGGTGCTCTCTTTACCTCTCTATGTTTCTTCTCTCTAATCTCTTTTACATGTGTAGCTAAGCTTTTCTCTCATGGCACTAACTACTAACCACCAACTATTCTAACTTCTTTTATGATAATCCACATGAATCTAATAGCCTCTACTTGGCCTTGCTCTTGCAAGAGCCATTGATGGCTCATAATGATGGATCAAACTCTAGTTTCCTAACCACTAACAAGCTAACATTACTTTACTCCATGCTTACTTTTAGTTTTGATGGTTTAAGTATAGCTTGAACTTGCTTTGTAGAGTTGGGTTGTGATGAGTTACATATGGGTCATGCTTTGAATAGCTCTTGAACCAAGGACTAGTGATGGCCAATGATACATGTGAGGCAACTATCACTAAGAGTTAGCATGTTGGTGGAGTCATTAGTAGTTAGTAGCTATGGGTTTTCTTTTCCTTTCACTTTATTTTAGATATAAACAAAACAACAAAAATCATTCTTTTCTATGTTTCCCACTTCTTTATTCTCACCGTACACTTCTCTTTCCATTCTTTCTTTTCTTTTCTTTTGATTCTTTAAAACTTTGAAGAACTTTTTAAAAAACACGTGAATCAACCGGTAAAGCTTCTATCGCCTCTCTTCCTTGTGGATTCGACCCGTATAGCCACTTCGCTACTACGGAAGAATCGCAAAAGCAGTAACATCAACCCACACTCTTTTTAAATATTCTTGTACTTGCTTTTTGTCGATCACCCCTCTGCGGGGATAAAAGGAGCAGGACATCGTCCTACGCATGATCCAAAAGAGCCTCTGCGCTGGATTGTTTAGGCCCAAGCGGGTCTGACTTGCGAGGATTCTTGACAAATAAACGGAAGTCAGGATCTTTCCAAACTTCTTCCTCCTGTTGTCAACAAGTGGGATGTCAGCTGGTGACACTCCACTCGGTCCATTGTCGGCTGGGATCAATCCCCGCCACTTCTCCAGACCGACGATCAGTTTTTGATCGACTGTCGGTATAGGCCCCAATGTCACACTCCTTCTGAAGATGAGGGTGAATGGGTAATTAATGATAATATTTCTTTTGATTATCCTGCGAGTGTTGGGTGTTTAGACGGGAAAGGTGTTGTATTGTGGAGTATATTTGCACACAAAATATATTCAATAAAAAGAGATAAGGTTTAGATTCAACCTCAAGTGCTTTGATCACTCCACAAATGTATTCCAAATGATTAATGTACCCTTTCCTATCTCCGTTATAGCATGGGCTATACCGAGTCGATTCTCTGGGAGAGCTTGCGATGGAAGCGTTACGGTTCGTAGTGAAGAAAGAAAACGAAGATTCTTCTTTGTCTTAAAAGAATAAAAATGAATTGGAAAAAGAAGTAAAAGAATTGGTGGATTTGTTCATGATGGAAAATGAAAAGAAATCAAAACAAGATTGGCTTTTGGATTAACACTAAAAAGAAAAGAAAACTTGTAAAAGATTTGAAGATGGAGAAAACCATGACTAGCTAACCTTACTACCTTGCTAAAAACTTACTAAACTCCGTGATGGTGAATGCGTGCCTCATGTTGATTCATCGGCAAAGATTTGTCTTGCGTGTTGTCTAATTACTTTCCCACTTGAATGACGGGTGATCACTCTTGGACTTGTCTTGTAGACTCATAGATGTCATCGGCCTACAAGATAGACTTTCAATAATGGAATCAAAAGAGCGACACTCAAGGGATGCTAAGGAAGAAGATACAACATTCATTAATTGAAGTAAAGAAGTTGTACAACAAATAGCATATGTTTGGTGATCCATCTCCATGTTCCATCAAGGCACTTGTTCTAAAGACAAGGCTCTAAATGAGGCACACATGAATCATTTGGAATTACAACAAGAACTTGCCAAGCAATGAAAGTAACCCATCGGAGAAGAGAAGACCATACAACTTGCAAGATTAAAGATAGCAATCACCCATGAGTTAGTAGTTAGCAAGGTTAGTGGTTAGCTAGTTCATGTTAGAAAAGTTAGCTACTAGCCATAAGAAAAGAAAAGCAAAGCATGAATTAAAGTGCAAGTAAAGTAAAGCTAGAATTAAAGAAAGCAAATAATACTAGAAAATGCAAGAGAAGAGAGAAGAGAATGGATCAATCCTTGCTTCACAAGTTGTCACACCTTGGTATACACAAGCTTTCTCTCTCTTACAAAACTCTCTCTTTACAGAATTTCTAGGGAGGAAGAAGATCTAGAGCACTACAAAAATCCTAGAGAGAAATCCTACAAAATACAAGCATCTAATCTCTAATCTCTCCTCTCTCCTTTTGCAAAGGCCCTGGTGCAGTATTTATAGGCCTCAGAGAGAATTCTCTCGAACCCGGACAGGTGGCAGGAATCTGGGGCTCAACGGCCCAGATCTTGCCGCGTAGGCGCGGCAAAGCTGAGGCCGTTGAGCAACAGATTTCTGTTGAGAATTTGTTACAAGTTTGTTAGCCACGTGGACCTTCTGGAAGAGTGAGCTGGCGCGTAGAATTCTCCAGATCCTGGGCTCAAACTTGGGCTCTCTTTTGGGCTTTGATTTAATCTCCTTTAATTCTTGATAATTAAAGAGATTTTGGGCCTTTTCTCATTTCAGATGTAGACCTGCAAAAATAGTGAGAAGAAGATTAAAAATCATATTTTTATTGACAATATGCATGGTATAGATGTGGTAAAATATGCAAAATTGAATATCAATCACACCCCCACACTTATTCTTTTGCTCGTCCCGAGCAAAACAAAGAAAAGAAAAACTATACTACCAATTTTATTACACCACTTTCGTAGGTGACACGATTGCACTGAGCACGTGCAACAAGCCGTTAAACCTCTAGGTTACCCTAGAGGAGGAGTGTTGTCTCCTGAGGGTTTTCAGCGGATTGCACCCACAAAATCCATAAAGAAAGAAAACAAATGTTAGTGTTTTGAAAATTCATTTTGAAAGAGAGACATGTTTTCAAACTATTTTTGCAAAAATATAAGTGATCTTAGGTCATAAGTCCACCTATAATTATTTTTTCTTAAACTTAGTCTCCATGTAGGATCTTGTCTTCAATTAAGGTAAGAATTCAAAATTGGATTGAATACTTTATCTTTTATAAAACCTAGATAATATGCACATTGTGATAGTGAAGATTTCTGGGATTTCAACTCTAACCATAAAGCCATTTATTATTTATTTATTTATATATATATTTTTTCTTCCCTTAGTTTAGGCTTTCTAGTTCACCCATGTAACGAGCCTATAACCGATGACTCCTAAATCAGTAGGTCTTAGGGCACCAGATGAGAAAACATCCCTCGGGTTTAAGGACTCGAGTGAAAAAGGCCACAAAACTAAGGGGGATTATTCTTTTAATCACCGTTAGACGTGAATAACCATGCTTCTTGAGGCACAATTATCCAGCTTAATAAGTGATGTTTTATATATATATATATTTTTTATTTTTTTTTATTTTTATGGCCTTATTGGTCTTTGTTTCCATCCCAAAAATGTGTAAGTGTGAAGTGCATACGATTTAAGGCAAAAAATTCAAGATAAAAATATCTCCCCAATTTTCTTACTTAGCCTATAATTTTAAACAATATCCATTATTTCAACTAGGTTTAAGATGTCATAATTAAGGCTTTCTTAATTTCTAAGATCATCTTAATTTTCTTAAAAATAGATCAAAACTTTGTCTCTTATTTCAAAAAGTTTTTTTTTTTTAAAGAAAGAGAAAATTCCTATACAAAAGGGAAGATTTCTAAAAGAAGTGTAAAAGAAAGAAAATCTAAAAACTCTAAGTTAGTAAACCCTCCCCCACACTTATCTCATGCATTGTCCTCAATGCATCGTGATATATGTATGCATGAAACAAAATAGAGAGGGAAGGAAAAATACCTCAAGGTGGTGGCTCCGGTGGCGGCCTGATTGGTCCACGAAAGGCGGCCCAATCATCTTTGCTTTGGGTTCGGAGGAACCCACCAGAAATATCATGAATATAACCCATTAAAAAGATAAATTCATGAAGGATTTTTATTAAGTATTTAACCCCATTTAATTTCCATTTTCCATAACTAATTTCGGAGTCAAATTTGTCAACCACCTTGTCCCAGAATGGAGTATGAAATGATAGAACGGTTGACTTGGACTCAAGAAGGACAGGAACTAATACCGACTTAGAAAAATGACTCAAGTCAAGTAAAGGTTCGGGAGTCGAAATGAGTTCAGGAATTGGGTCCAAGTCAAGAAGTTGAAACTCCAGTCCACATGTATTTTCCAACAATGGAATGTGACCTAATATGGGTGATATCTCTTTACTTCCAATATTAAGGAATTCTAGCTCATCGCCATACAATTCTTCAAAACTAAGGTCAACATCCGGAAATGTGCAATCAGTTAACTGACCCTGAGTTGACTTATCCAGACACATGATCTTGTCAGCGAATAGATCTTCAGAAGTAAAGAGATTGTGAGAATCTAGGTCACATATCTCATTGAGTTCAGTATCAAAAAATGGAAAACTTGCCAATTTGTCAATAGTATCTTCAGAAGTGTTCAATTGGTCAAGTTCAATATGATCCTCAAAGATGGGTGATTCAACTTCATTATGAATTGGGACAGGATCCAATGTCGACTCCGGGAAAAGATGAAGTCAGGTAAAGATACCGGAGTCATTATTGAATCAGGAAGAAGAATTGAATCACTAAGTTGGGGTTCAAGATCATATTCATTGTCAAGTTCTATTTCAGGAAAAGGAAAACTTGCCAAAATGTCAATGGGATTTGAAGTTTGGACAAGTTCAGATGAGCGTGCTGAAATAGGATCTTGATTTCCAAAACTACATGACTCATCGGCTTTAACAGAGTGGCTAGTGACACCAGATCTGGTCAAACGGTGAGAACGTAGGATTCGACCATCATATCTATGTCACGATTTCTAGCATTTTGAGCATGAGTCATGGCTTCAAGCATCTTTCCATAATTGATGAATTCATTGTTTTGATGAAAAGATGAAGTGCTGTCTTGGAAGTGATAGTGAAATTGTGAGTCCATCAGATTTTGGGATTTGTGTTTGGACTCACGCATACTCATTTCCAAAATTGATGGTGCTTTATTTTGGATTGGTGGAATTGAGTATGTATCTTGAAAATATTGTGAACTGGGTGGAGAAGGAGGACAAGGTGGTTGGAAATTATACTCGGGGTAAGTGAATCCCTACTGACTCGGTGAAGAGTTGAAATTATTATGGAAATTATAGTTATTAGATGGGGGGTATGGGTCATATTGATTCGGATAAGACCAATCCGGCACACTAGGTTGGTCAAAGTTATGGTATGCCGGGTTGGTAATATCCGAAAATGAAGTCGGTGTGTAATATGGATTATTATTGAAGTTGGAAAAATTGTTATTATAAGCCATATCACACAATGAAATACAAACAAAAAGAAACAAACAAATAATCAAACAAAAAAGAAAAAAATTCTAACCTAAGTTAGGGTAGACCTATGACCTAAACGACTCCTAACTGATTAGACCGTCCACGGGAGGTTTAGTGTAGACTTTGACCACAAGCTAATCAGCCAGGTCAGGGTAAGGTTGTTGGGAGGTTTTTCGTCAGAGACGTTCCTTAATTAAATAACCACCAACCTTCGGGCTTTCGGCCCTCAATCCCTTTCCTAGACACTGATTTTGCAAAAGTCAAATTTCAACACTTTTCCCCTTAGGATAATCTCCTAAGTGAGTCCGAGATGTCCCTAGGGCAAACGTCTATTTTTTTTTTAAATTAGGCTTAGGTTAGTGAGTGCTGGGATGGTGATTTTTGGGCTAAGGAAAGGGTAATGAAATCCCCCACCTTATCTTATTTATGGGTTAGTGCCCTTAAAATTGGATTGTGCAAGTGTACAAGATATATAACTAGGATTCACTCAAAGTATGAAAATCTAGCAAGAGATGATTCCTAGTCTACATGCAATGCAAAACGTACCTTGCTCCAGCACTCTTCAACAGTAAAAGTAAATGAATTGAAAAGACACGTGCCTAGAATGCAAATGTCTAGTCAAATTTTAACTTTGCAACAAATTTTTTACTGTTGATTATTAGCAGATATAAGGTGAAGCATACAAGAATTTAAGTATTGCAGCAGCTAAATTTTGCAGAGCAAGCAGCCCTGCAGAAATTTGGTCAGTAGTCCACTCCTCCTTGCCGCAAATCTGCGGCAAATGCTGTGAAATTGCGGCAATTCAGAGGGCTTCTGGTTTCTGCTTTCAAGAGCAGAAGCCCAGAGCCACTTATATGTTATTGCAATGCAAATTTTCCTGTTTTCTTCACCTGTAAGCTGCAACAGAGAAGAAGATTCGTTTAGTTTCTCACTTTAAAACAAAAACCGTTGCTCTCCCCGGCAACGACACCTAATTTGTTTAGACGGGAAAGGTGTTGTATTGTGGAGTATAATTTGCACACAAAATATATTCAAATAAAAAGATAAGGTTTAGATTCAACCTCAAGTGCTTTGATCACTCCACAAATGTATTCCAAATGATTAATGTACCCTTTCCTATCTCCGTTATAGCATGGCCTATACCGAGTCGATTCTCAGGAGAGCTTGCGATGGAAGCGTTATGGTTCGTAGTGAAGAAAGAAAACGAAGATTCTTCTTTATCTTAAAAGAATAAAAATGAATTGAAAAAGAAGTAAAAGAATTGGTGGATTTGTTCATGATGGAAAATGAAAAGAAATCAAAACAAGATTGGCTTTTGGATTAACACTAAAAAGAAAAGAAAACTTGTAAAAGATTTGAAGATGGAGAAAACCATGACTAGCTAACCTTACTACCTTGCTAAAAACTTACTAAACTCCGTGATGGTGAATGCGTGCCTCATGTTGATTCATCGGCAAAGATTTGTCTTGCGTGTTGGTCTAATTACTTTCCCACTTGAATGACGGGTGATCACTTTTGGACTTGTCTTGTAGACTCATAGATGTCATCGGCCTACAAGATAGACTTTCAATAATGGAATCAAAAGAGCGACACTCAAGGGATGCTAAGGAAGAAGATACAACATTCATTAATTGAAGTAAAGAAGTTGTACAACAAATAGCATATGTTTGGTGATCCATCTCCATGTTCCATCAAGGCACTTGTTCTAAAGACAAGGCTCTAAATGAGGCACACATGAATCATTTGGAATTACAACAAGAACTTGCCAAGCAATGAAAGTAACCATCGGAGAAGAGAAGACCATACAACTTGCAAGATAAAGATAGCAATCACCCATGAGTTAGTAGTTAGCAAGGTTAGTGGTTAGCTAGTTCATGTTAGAAAAGTTAGCAACTAGCCATAAGAAAAGAAAAGCAAAGCATGAATTAAAGTGCAAGTAAAGTAAAGCTAGAATTAAAGAAAGCAAGTAATACTAGAAAATGCAAGAGAAGAGAATGGATCAATCCTTGCTTCACAAGTTGTCACACCTTGGTATACACAAGCTTTCTCTCTCTTACAAACTCTCTCTTTACAGAATTTCTAGGGAGGAAGAAGATCTAGAGCACTACAAAAATCCTAGAGAGAAATCCTACAAAATACAAGCATCTAATCTCTAATCTCTCCTCTCTCCTTTTGCAAAGGCCCTGGTGCAGTATTTATAGGCCTCAGAGAGAATTCTCTCGAACCCGGACAGGTGGCAGGAATCTGGGGCTCAACGGCCCAGATCTTGCCGCGTAGGCGCGGCAAAGCTGAGGCCGTTGAGCAACAGATTTCTGTTGAGAATTTGTTACAAGTTTGTTAGCCACGTGGACCTTCTGGAAGAGTGAGCTGGCGCGTAGAATTCTCCAGATCCTGGGCTCAAACTTGGGCTCTCTTTTGGGCTTTGATTTAATCTCCTTTAATTCTTGATAATTAAAGAGATTTTGAGCCTTTTCTCATTTCAGATGTAGACCTGCAAAAATAGTGAGAAGAAGATTAAAAATCATATTTTTATTGACAACATGCATGGTATAGATGTGGTAAAATATGCAAAATTGAATATCAATCACTGGGTTGTTTGAATCCATTACGGATAGTTCTCTGCACATGCCTTTACATAAACCAAGTGCATCCAACACACCCATGGAACCTGTAGAAGGGGCCGTTTTGGTGATCCCGCCATCCAAAAAAGGTCAGTTACCGATAATTTTCGGTAGAACCCAACCACGGGGACCCATGGCCGCAGATTCAAGTTCAGACTCAGACACTCCACAATTCTTCCATTACGCGCGATCAGCGCACCATATTATGAAGAAATGGGATACGACCTAAGGCATGGAGAGGGTCTGAATTTCAGAAAAGGAAGGCGTAGTTTGCTGCGTAACTTTGTGCCAAAAGGGAAGCCTGCAAATTACTATGATAATACACGCAGGGGTTGGGATACGTTACACCCACATCGTCAGCAACGGTTCAATTCAAAGACGACAAACCAATTCCATCGCATTCAGCCTCATCCTCCGAGTGGGACTCAGACGTTAGCGTGGGAATGATGTTCAAAATTTCACCGTTAATATGACTTCAAGCAATCAATTGGAGCCTGCGGAAGCTACCGATGAGGAACCATGGGCCCAGCAATTAGATCTCCAATGAGAAAAAAGATTTGAACTGCGCAAACCACCTACTGAAGACAAGGTGATGCAGGTCAACTTGGGAAGTCAAGATCACCCTAAATCCATCTTTATAATTGAAAGCTTATCAATTACAAAAAAGGAAGAATTGATAATACTCGTAAAAGAGTATATAGACGTCTTCGCATGGAACTACGAAGACATGCCTGGACTTGATCCGCAAGTAGCCATGCACTGTCTGAATATCAAGCCTGACGCCAAGCCAGTCAAGCAGCAACAACGTCAGTTTTGCCCGAACATTATGAAAGCTATAGAGGCCGAAGTCCATAAGCTCATTGCATGTGGCTTCATACGGAGTAATAACATCCAGATTGGGTTCTAATATCGTCCCGTCCTCAAGAAGAATGGGAAGATACGGATCTGCATCGACTACCGTGATCTCAATACGGCTTGTCCTAAAACGAATTCCCACTGCCCATCACCGATGTCATGATTGACAACACCTGTAGATTCGAAAGAATGTCTTTCATGGACGGCTTTTCAGGGTACAATCAGATTAAAATGTACCCCGACGATGAAAAGCATACTTCGTTCCGAACACCCTTGAGGGTATACTGCTACACTGTAATGGGGCAGGAGGAGGAAGTGCTGCAGAAGGTTCGCCCTCTACAACAACAGTAGGAGCGTAACGCCGGGGCTTCTTCACCAACTGCTTCCTACGAGATCCACCCTCCCACTTTCTTTTGAAGTGGACGTCAAGATCCTCTTCCTCCACTTCTTCTACATCGGCATGTTTTATGGGGCTGTCCCCACCATGCCAGAAGCAGCTGCTGGAGCCTCAGCACCTGTCTCCGCTTCAAAGCGAGGACTTCCTACGTCCGAGGCTTCGCTGTCATCGACAGTAACGAATTCCTCTATGCCCGGGACGCGAACCCTCTTACCCTCATTTTTCTCAGAGACCTTCCGCTTTAGCGCTGAGAAATTAACTTCACACCCGAAGAATTAACAGAGAACCCAGGGGGTGTAGAGTTTGAAGTTGCATACCACTGGCAGAATCCCAGGGTCATTAAAAGGTTCGGGGGTTCTTAGCGGCATGCACAGTCGCGCCTCGGTATAGCCCGCAATGAAGAACCGCCAAGCACGGGCTCCATCAATGAGGCTCCCCATGAAAGCCAGATTGCTGTTTGGGTTGCTCACGTACAATTGGTCATAACCAAACTGACGGGCGAACCGACTTGGAACGTAAGGCTCCAAGTAGCAGGTGTCCCCGCTCTATACGATAAATGTGAGGGCGAATGCTGATCAGCCACTCAAAAATTCCCCAGCTCAATGATGTCTGCCCTTCCCCCACGTCCTTGAACTCTTCACATAGCCCGCATCCCGAATGTACAGGAAGCAGCGGAAAAGGCTATAGACGTCATAGCGGGGGCAGCAATTTACGGGCCTCAGCCATGTAAGTCTTCTGCCATGAACATCCTTCGAATCGGCGGAGAAGCGCCATTCGAACACCTTCGGGGGGGTCCTCTCTGGCTTCAATCAAGGAGGGACAGTGCAGGGCGAACCACGCCATCAAATAAGTATACGGCAGACCTACTCTAGGGTTGGGTCCGTCGCGGGGCAAAACGGTCCCCTTTCCACACTTCGTCGTTGGCGGCCTACAGAAAGCCTCCGTCAGTGCGCGAAGGCCTCTATGAATACAGCACACCATGGCCGGAAGAAGTCCCAGAGAACGACCATGGACTAAACGAACGGCGGGTAACAAGACAGTCGGATGAATGACGTCGCCCGAAGAAGACGACACACACACTCTTCAGCCAGACCGTCAAGAAACCAGCCCAGCAGTGCCTTTCGGGACATCGGCCGACGAGCCTGATGATGGAAACTCTGAAGGATATCACCTTTCTCATAAGGGCTGTCATCTTCTTCCACAATTAGATCCCTTGAGAATGCTTGTGCATCCGGCTAAAGATGTCTTCGTCAGCAACTCTACAACGAGCCGCTTCAGGAGTGTTTTCCATAGCGGAGAACAAATAATCTCCCCAGCTCTTCAAACTGCATGAGGTTCCTTTACTGCTTCCAATCATGCTGGAGCAAATGTACAAATGGCACATTAACTCCCGGTAGGTCTCAAACAAGGTGGGCTCCTGCTCTCCAGAAGCGCCAATTCCGCCTCGCATGGGAAGTATTCTTCATACGGGAAGGATCCCAAGGGCAGAGCAGAGACTTCTCACATCTCATGTAGAGCCATGCCCAGTTCGCCAACATGGGTGAAGAAAGTTCCTGTAGCGGGACAGTATAACTCGAAGATGGCGTAGAAGCTCGCTACGCTTATCTGAATGCCATAGCAGGTCGCCCTGATGGCCTCATAAAGGTTCAGCCTCTCCAGATCCTCCTCGAAATGAGCAAGGACATATAGAGTCAAATCCCTCCACCATGCCTTCGGAGGGTGAATCCAGCCTGGAGTCCTGAAATCAGTGGCTGGGTAGTTCCCGTAAACTTTAAAGAATTGATTGCCAAAAGTCTGTGCCACTGCAGGATTTTCTCCCACTGGGATCTCTCACAGTACATTCCCAGGGTGTAGGCCCATTATGCAACGAGGAGGCCCTGCTCTTGCATAACCAGGAGAGTGAAGCATCAATTTTTCCTACGTGGACGGATTCGGTACTCCGACTCACTTGCCACGGCATCTTCCAAGCCCTCGTCACACATTGGAAGAAGGACAGAGGAAAGTGCCGCTTGCTTGACGGAAGATAGAACTTCTCGCCATCCATTTGAAAAATCCATTACCCCTCTCCGCCCAGCAGCTGGCGATCATGGTCTGGCGCCGCGTCTCCAAACATGAATCTGGGCTTACGATGAATTCTTCGGTCAGAATCTTCAAGAGGAGCAGTAGTCAAAATACTCCTCATGGTGCGCTGGTCCCCACCATAATAAGCATGTCCCGAGCAGGAGAGCTCCGCTCGCTGAACAGAGAAGCTGCCCCTGGAACTGCAGGCTAACATCGCTGAACAGAGAAGCCTGCCCATGGCCGTGCCAAATAGACTATTCAAAGGACCATGAGTGTAGTGCACTGCAAGAACAAAGAAAAAACCATGATTAGTTTACCAGCCAAACAAGGGCTAAAGCAAGAAAGCAAAATCTGTTAAGGCATAAGCTAGCTCTCCGAACGAAGCTGGCCTAATGATAGCTTCGCTCCGAAGCTTAGCCTCACAGCTGCAGTGTAACTCCGCACTTCACACGAAGGTAGGATACAGGAAAATATCCAAGTGTTAGCTTCGCTCTGGAAGCTTAGTTTCGAACAACAGAATGCGACAAAGCCCCAAAGGCTAACTTCGTCAGAAGGATATTATGGTCTAAAGATCATTTTAAGGGCATTAAGGTCCTTTTCAGTCGCGTTTGAAAGGACAGCTTCGCATTCTGTTATTCAACAGGATGTAACCGCCTAAGGGATAGCTTCGCCTGGAAGCTTGAAGAAGAACTCTTCAGTTCTTGGATTCCCGATCAAGAAAGTAAGGGAAATTCAGGGAATTAAATTCCCTAAGAATAATAGATCATAATTGATCATTTTTGGGTTCATCCAAAGATAGCCAGAAACTAGCTTTAAGAGAGAGAGACAGACAGTATCTAATCGAAAGAGAAAGATCCCTACCGGTGATTGGTCGTTCGATGACCGGAGGAGGAGAAGGACCCTCCGTTGCAGAAGTTGCCACATCTTTTCCCGCTCGTCTCTTGGGAGCCATTGAAGAACAATGCAAGTTCTTGAAGAAGAAGAAGAAAAGAGTCAAGTGCAATGTAAATTTCAAAGAGAAGTGATGCCTTCTCTCTCAGCCCGATGAGTCTTTTATAAGCTAATGATCGCCTGAAACGACGCCTCGAAAACAGTAAAAGCTGGCGCCTAAAGCGCCTTCCCGAGAAGCGCTGATTCAGCCCCACTAAGGGCTAACTTCGCCACGAGTCAATGCGGACTTCGCATGATGCATCAATAACTTCGCCGAAAGGATTGCCTTAGCCTTACTGAAGGCACAGCCCGAACTTCGCGGGACTTTATACTAGCTTTACTGGAAGCTCATTCCTGATTCAAAAAGGATCCTGTCTTTAACTTCGCGTGAAGTCTAGCTCGCCGGACCAATTCAAGCATTCTCAAATCAAAAAGAAGGCATAGCAAAATCAGATAAGCAGAAAATAAATCTTTATTGATTTAAAAGAAAAGGTGCGTTGATGCTACTATATCAAGGTTGTGTTTTATATAACAGAATCATTTGCTCAAAAGGTATACAAGTGGTCTTATCTACTTTCAAGCGAAACCAACTGGACACGAAAGGCCTTCCTCCTGCACAAAGCCGTAAGCCTTCGCACAAGAACAGATGGTGCCACCAGGACAGATTGTGCCACCAGGAAGTTAAACCTTCCGAAATCAAAATTGGCAAAGGACTGATCGCCACCAGCAGGTTGGATCTTCTTTGATGAAAATTGACAATGGGAAGATCCACGACCTTACAGGTAACGTCCGCTTTCCCGAAATGGATCATCTCGAATAAGCGGCTACCAGCCTCGCCTCGAAGTGGATCATCTCTGATAAGCAACTGCCAACCTCTTCTGGAACGCACATCGGCTTGCCCCAGTTTGTTCCTCCTGCTTAAGATTAAAACTAGAAAAGCAAGAGATAACTTTTTGGTCTCTTTCATCAGAACAAGAGAATAGCAAACATAGCTCAATGCAATACAAACTGAAACAAGTTAGCAGTAATCAAAGGAAAAACTGCAAAAACGCTAAGTCAAATCCTTGAGGCGAAGCAATTTATATCCGATTCAGTTAAGGATTGATTTCAGTGAAAGCAGAGGATAGCCTCGCTTGCACAGTGATGATGGGCTAGCTCAGCATAAGCCAAGTCCTAGCCTCACCTATATAGCTAAGTCAGACCGATCCTGAGGGACGCAGTCTTGACCCCACCTATATGGCAAGACTGGCTCAACTTTGAAGAGACTTAAGTCCCAAGTTTTGCCTGTGTGGCAAACTTAACAAGCATGCAATTATCTTCTTTATTCAAGTGATAGCTTCGCTGGGAAGCTAGACTAAAGCCCTTCTCTGCAAGTCAGCCGAACGTAAGGGAAATCAATCCCTGAGGTAGCTGTTATAGCTAAGTTAAGGGAGATAAACTCCTAAAAGTTATCAGTTCATTGGTAAAGTCTCTGGATGACCGAGACTTACCAATCCTTGGCCGGGTAATAACCAGAGTGGGCATCCCCACTAGTTCAGAGATCTGAGTATCTCTCTCAACCAAGAGAAGAGAAGAGAAAAGCAGACCGCTTTCTTCAGAGGACCTCAAGTTTCTATTTATAGGCCTCATGGCCTGAGCGCGACCGCTTCAAGCATGGAAGCGTGAGCGCATTTAAGGCATTAATTGAGCCTTGGAAAAGGGAATGGTTTCCCTCGAAACCGTACAAGGAAGAAATGATCTCCCTCATTAAGGTATTTATTAAGCCTGGAAAAAGGAAATATTCTCCCTCGGAAGCGCACAAAGGAGAAGTAATTCCCCTCGATTAATGCAAAAGAGGTTATCATAACCTCGAATACGGAGCGATCCTTCTCGTAACTGGCCGAAGGCTGTGGCCTCAGGAAAGGGAAGATGTTCCAAAGCGAACCTATTCCGGGAAGCCCAGATGCGGAGCTACCAAAACGCGAAGTTACCCAGAATCGCGAATCTACATGATTCTTCAGCGAATTTATCCCAAAGCAGGATTAAAAGCGAAGCTGAACTCAACCACCATGACGACGTTCGAACTTCACATACCACCGATCAAAGTAATTCAAAGTATTTCGAAGTCTGAGCCATTGCAGACTTTCGAAAACTTTGAAGGGGGTCTTGTTGACACTTAAAAAAGACAAGATTCTTATTGGTTCGAACGATGTCTAAACTTGTTGACATTTACAAAAGACAAGTGACAGATAAGCATACGACCAGCTCTCACCCATCTCCGAGGGACAAGGAAGCAACTTGGACTCTACTGATCTAGTGAAGCAGACAGTAAGCCCGGATTGCCTCTAAACAGACCTCAGCAGGTCTAAGATGCTAGCACTTAGCATCACATGAGCCCAAAGGGATAGCCTCACTTGAGAGGCTAAGATCACCTAACTTCGCTTGAAGCCAGTCACAGCTCCGTCAGGAAGCTAACTCATAGCTTCGCCGGAAGTGCTCAGCTAACTCCGCAGGAGAGTTAACTTCGCTTGAAGCCACACGCAACTGCGCAGAAGATATTCGGTAACTTCACCACAGACGGCATCTAGCTCCGCTGAAGAGTTGTCTTCTAACTTCGCCACAGATGATATCTAGCTCCGCTGAAGGGCTATCCTCTGACTTCGTCACATGCGCCATCCAGCTCCGCTGTGAGCTCAATGCGGGCAGCGCCGCTGCAGGTCTGCTATGGTCAACCTATTGACCATTTAAATCTCAGGATGAGATCAAATCTAATCAAGATCAGATCTGGGATCAAATTTGGCAGTAGATTGTCGCAATCTCTTGACTCTTCTAAAACGAGTAAGAGTATCATGGGAAATCCTCCAATGATATGGAAAGGATCAAAACAGATCAAGAGGATCAACCGACCTGCTACTTCTAGCTTCGCAGAAGCCGATCCTAGCCTCGCAGCAAGGCTACTTTTCAGATTTAAACAGATTTGATTCAATCTGTTTCTATATTTTCAAAGGACAATTAACCCCTGCTCTCCCTATAAATAGACCACCAAGGGCACAAGGAAAAAAACCGGTTCCAGAGACCTCTACAGGCGGACTGGACGGAAAGAGAGACGACTTCTTCACAACGTGAAAGGACGCACCGCGCGTACAAACAGAGATCTATTCTTTGAATTCAGAGACTTTTAGAGAATCACTTCTCTAATCAAGGTACTGATACCCTAATACCTTCCTTCTTTCAAGGAATCTCTGGAACCAGGCGAGAAGGAATTCTAAGCAAAGGCGGTTTTTGAGAAGTAACAAGAGGGTTCTACCAACCTTCTGTTCTCTGATTCCCCGAACCAGGCGAGAAGGGAATCTCATCGCTCGCATCGTCAAAGGGACAAAGTGGTCGCGCGCTGACCAGACTCCTATCGGCACACTTCTTCAGAATCTCTGAGGAGATCTACTTGTAATCTTCTGTATTACTTGTAATTTAGCTCCTCAACTTCTCTTTTTTTTTTATAAGTTTTCCCCTTTGCAAATCAATGGAAAACATCAGGCAAGTAACAAGTCAGGTGACGAGTTTTTGTTGTCAGGTAGAGTACCGTAATATAGGTAAATAAGCTATTAGGAGTCAGGTGAAGTATAACAATATAAGTAGTTACAAAATTACAAAGTCATGCTAGAACAATACAAGAAAACATACATCAAAACAGAATAATATAAGAAAACATAATATGTGAGACTAACATAGGAAAACATAACAACATATCAGAATAATATAAGAAAGCATAAAACATGTCATAATAATATAAGAAGCATTTCAAACTCTTCACAATTATAATATTAACAATTATAATTAAGCTATTAAGCAAACAAGCGGGGCTAGGCAGGGCTGGAGCATCGTTAGGTCATTTCAGAAGTATATAACGCTAGGCGCATAACGGAGCTAGACTCTTGGGAAAGTTAGCATGCAGCTCTTGATGCTAACTTACTCGGCAAGTCTAATGCTCGCGATGTAGCAAGCATATAGACCTCTGCTAATGCTTACGACAAAATCACACTCGCGGTGAAGCTAGACACAAATGATGAAGCGAGCATATAAATGCTATACTAACACACGCGGTGAAGCAATGTTCGTGGTGAAGCAGGTGTATGAACTCCATGCTACGCACACGGTGAAGCTATGCTCGGATGAGTTTAGCTATAAAATGCTGAGTGCTAAGCTCGCCTCCCAATAGAGCTGGAGAAATCCTGAGGGTTTAAACCCGAAGGCTGGAATATAACCCGAAGACTGAGCCGAAGGCTGGAGAAAAATCTCGGAGGCTAACACTCACGAGAAGTGGACACGAATACCTGCACAAACATTAGAATAAGTACACACACATATACGAGTAATAACCTACCATATTACAAGCAATCAGTCCACAGAATACAATTACCACATCACCTATACGATACAACCATCGCTACTAACCCACCAAAATACAAACACCCACAAACACAATTACATGTACTGGCACAAAAGTAACAGTACTCGCCGAAACACCAATACAAAAATATGCATCCACACAAAATAGGTACTTAACCAAAAGGGGACAAAAGTACTCACCTAAGATCGAAACACGACGAATGATCGGGAGATCTCCGAGGAACACCGATGGTGTTTAAATGCATAAGTGCGTTAGAGAGAGAATGAGGAGAGAGGAGAGAGACAAAAATTTAAAGAGAGAGAGAGAAGAGAGAAGTAGAGAAAGCGTGGGCAGAGAGAAGGAAGAAAGAGAAAAGAGAGGGAGAGTAAGTAACAAAAAGAGAGAGAAAGTACATAGAGAAGGAAAGAAAGAAGGAAGAAATAGAGAGAGCGAGAGAAAGAGAGGGAAAAAGAGAAGAAGGGTTGGAGACTGGCGGCCAGGTGGGGCAGCGCAGTCGTGGGATGGTCACCTGACTAGGGGGAAGAAGGAGATGGGAGGTGAGGTTGTGGTAGTAGTGGAATGGTAAAGTTGGTTGTGGATGTGGGTATTGATGTTGGTTGAATTGAAGGTGGCAGAAGGGAATGGATATGGAGATGAAGAGTGGTGGTGGTTATGATGGTGGAGGGTGGTGGTAGTCGGTAGTTGTAGGAGAGGAGGAGATGAGGGGAAGAAGAAGAAGAAGAAAATAAGAACACGGTGATGGTGTTGTGGTGAGGGTGGTGATGAAGTTGGCTAGAAGAGAAAAAGAGGGGAGGCTTGGTCGTGCTTTGGTCAGAGGGGACACCGACAACTGGCTGGGGTGGCCGGTGGTGGCCCTGGGCTTACTGGTGGCCCAGACAAAGGGGATGGGAAGAGGGAAGATGAGAGAAGGAAATGAAGTGGGAGTGAGAGAGAAAGAAATAGGGAGAGAGAGGAGAGAGTTATAAGCGAGAGAGATGGAGGAATGAGAGAGAGATGGAAGAGAGAGAGATGAATCGACAAAAAAGAGAGGGAGAAGAAGAAAGAAGAAGAGGGAAAAGGTGGGGGTGGGGGAAAAGAAAAGAAAAAGAAAAGAAAAAAGGAAAAAGCAAAAGAAGAAAAGGAATGAAAAAAGGAAAGAAAAGAAAAGAAAGGAAAAATAAATAAATAAAGAAATAAAAATAAATAATGAATAAATGAGCTTGTCTTAGGGATCAGACTGGGCTCAGATCTAGCCTGGGTTCTGGGTCCTAGGATTGAGCTGGGCTCCGGTGCACAAAATACAGCCAAATATCATAAAAATATGGGAAAATAGAATATCATGAGTGATCGTACACATGCATTACATGTTTTCATATTATGTGTCACATCCTGCATTCATGTTATAATAAAACTTTGCTATTTGATGTATTTGCATGTCTAGTGGCGTGCATGGTAATTAAGGAAGAAAAGAGAGATTGACAAATTTATTCAATTAAACCCAAAAGTTCAAAAGAAAGAGGATCGATTCAAATACAAAGGTTTTAAAAGATATCTTATTAGAAGATAGATATCAGATAAGATAATATCATCTAATTTCAAAGGAAAATCAGATTGTTAAAGATCCTATAAGTTTCGCTGAGAATAAAGAGATAGATCGTCAAATCTAAAGCAGAAATTCAAAATCTAAGAAGATAAAAGGATAGAGGATAAATCAACGGATGAATGCCCCCTGACCTGGCCCTACGGCTAGGATATTATCGTGAAAACGCGACAAAAGCAACGTTTTCATGGCCTGGTGGTTGAATCATGCAGAGCGCTAGCTTCCCTATCTTCGTACGCTTCCTATCCTTCTATATTTCTCCTATAAATACCTCATACTTCGAAAGCAGAGGGGGAACTACAACAGAGAGCTTTAGTTTAGTTTAATTTAGGTTTTTATTTCTTTTCTAATGTAATTTTTAATTTTATTTTAGGTTAGAGAGAGTTACAAAGAGAGGAAGAGTTGAATTTAGAGTGACACTGAATGTAACATTTCTCAAGAGTTGTATTAAAGTGACAGCCAATGTGATTCTCAGCCTTTTCGTCAATGTACTCGATCTAGTTAATTGCTTGCCTTTATTGTCATTTTGCTTTACTTACTTCGCATCGAATCATGGTACGTTTAATCTACAACAAACGTAAGTCCTTTTCCTTATCTCTTTTCTATTTTTCTTTTTTAGATTAATATAACAATTTCCAAAGCCAACACTTTCTCTTTTTATTTCTTTTCCTTTAAACTCGTTTGCTTTTTTTATTTAATAGCAAACCCATCTTCTTCTTTTAGATTTCTTTTAACTTAAATTAGCTTTGCCTATTTTTATTTTCTTTTAAAACTGGGAAGAACTTTTAAACTCATTTTTGCAAACTAAATGAAGAAACTTACACAAAGCTTCCATCGCTACCTCTCCCTGTGGATCACGACCCGTTAATCCTAAGCTACACTGTAGTAGAATTGAGGACCTAACACTGTTCTAAAATTTTGTATTTTTCTGTGCAGGTTTAGCTCGATCAAAATTTTGGCATCGTTGCCGGGAAGGGATGGTAAGTTTGTTGGCCCAAGAGGTTACACTCTCCAATTGTTTTGTGTTTTGATGATGACAAACCAAATAAGAGCTATTTGGTACTAATGAATTTGCTTAAGATAAGTTTCAGGATAAGTACCATGTTTGGAGGGCATTGCTTGCTATTGCAACAACTTCTAGGTTCATAAAGCTATGAAGGCATATTGCACACATCAAGGAAGGATCATAGAAGAAGAAGGCTCTAGCAAGGATAGCATGGCTCAAGACTTAAAGATTGCTCAACAAGATTTATTTTTAGTTTTATATGTTTAGAATTTAAAGAATGATGGATAGGTTGAAGCTCAATCACACACGTTTTTGCGCACATATTGTTTCCAAGATGATTTTCTATAATATGTACAAAAATATTTTTATACAAAATCCTCTGCCTACAAATCAATTTTATGTTTTATACTTATTACTATTTAAAGATATTTTTCATAAAAATTAAAGTCTTTTCAAAATTGTGTTTTAAACCTGACTTTTGACCTGAGCCGGTCGACCGCACCAGTCGACCGTGCCTATGTCAGTCGACCGGTCGACCGGACTAGTCGACCGAGGTTCTGGCAGATGCACGTATCAGTGTGCATGTCTGCCGGTCGACCGGGCGGTCGACCTGACTGCAATGGCTTTGCTCTCGGGTTTGTTGGGTCGACCAGGCAGTCGACCGGTTGCCTGTAACGGCTCTATTTTTGTATAGGCGGTCGACCGACCGGTCGACCGGACTAGCCGTTGAACAGTAAACGGCTATTTTCTGGGCTGTTTTAAATTTTGTCTTTTTGTGTTTAAAATTGGTTTAAGGGATATATTTCAAACCTAATACTCTCTGATTAATCCTAATTATGTTTTATCCCTTAACCCTAGTCCTCTCCTATAAATAGGGGTGTTTGGGGAGAGTTTGTTTACAACAATTTTTGCAAGAAAATTCAAAAGTTTAAAGCATTCAAAAGAGATTTGTTTCTTGGTTTTTGTGCTGAAATTCTCTCTCATTTTCTGAAGTGGTTTTTGAAATACTCTCTGATTTAATTTTCTTTCTTCACTTACAACAAGAGCTTCATTCCTACTCAGTGTTCTCTAAGGACCTTTTGTAAGGGAAGAGACATTTGAAAGAGAGAGTTTGTGGTCTTTTGACTACTCAGAAATTGCTTGTAATCGAGATTGTGGAGTTGGGTACTCCGGTATAATTGTGATTTCTTTGTGATAGTGGAAGTAGCTAGAATCCTTCTGGGGAAGGCGGGGAGTAGAGCTGGGTGCTCAAACCTCGATAACATATCCTTGTGTTTGCGATTGGTTTACATTCTTGCACTTATTACTTGCTTATCATCATCATTGCTATATTTACTTGCTTTCATTCATCTTGTGAATCTTGTTGGGTGACTGTTACATCTTAATTTTTTTATTTGTCCATTGATTAGCATTATCACCTATTCACCCCCCCTCTAGGTGATTTTCAATTGGTATCAGAGCTTGGACTCTAGGTTTGGCTTAACATCCATAGAGAGATCCTTAAAATTTGCTAATCAACATTTTCATTCATACATTCATACACTAGTAAACATGGCCGATAACATTAAAACTCCTCCTAAATTTGATGGACTTAATTTCCCTATTTGGAAGGTTAGGATGACTATATTTTTGCAATCTTTGGGTAGCTTAGTGGCCAAGTCCTTGACCAAACCCTATGTAGCACCCGATGGTGATGAGAGCACTTGGACCGACTTCAACTTTAGAGAATATGAGGCTAACTCTAAGGCCCAAAACTCCCTATTAACCGCCTTGAATGAGGATGACCTTACACGGGTAATTCATTGCCAATCCGCCTATGAGATTTGGCAACACTTATTGGTCACACACGAAGGGACTTCACAAGTCAAGAGAGCTAAGATAGATCTCTTGAGGTCCCAATATGAGTCATTTAAAATGATTGATAATGAGTCTATTGATAGTATGATTACAAGGTTTACTAAAATCACTAATGGTCTTTCTTCCTTAGGTGATGATATCTCCAACGATCAAAAGGTGCGGAAAGTGATTCGGGCTCTTCCGTCTTCATGGGAGATAAAGGCCACCACCTTAAAAGAATTGAACGACAAGGACGAGATGGATCTCATTAGTCTCATTGGGAACCTAAAGACCCATGAGATGGAGAAGAAGGCAAGAGAAGAGGCCACTACTTCAAAGAAGAAATCCATAACCTTCAAGACTTAATCCACCAATGATGACGATGAAGAAGACGAAGAAGAAGATGAGGAGCTAACTCTACTTGTGCGGAATGTCAAGAGGTTGTACCGGAAGAACAAGCTCAACTTCCGGAGAAAATTTGAAGGCAAAGAGGAGAGAAGGATCATTTGTTACAATTGCCGCAAACCCAGACATATCATGGAGGATTGCCCGGAGTTCAAGAAGAAGATGACTTCCCCCTTCAAGCCAAAGAAGCCGGAGGAAAAGAAAGCATACAAGGCAACGTGGGATTCGGAAAGCGAGTCCGAAGAAGAGGTGGATACGGCGAACATGTGTTTCATAGCAAACACTCCTAAGGTAACCCCTCAATCTCATAATGATGAAGATGATGAACTAAGTAAGGAAGTTCTTGTACATGCCTTTGTTGAACTTTTTGAAACTTATGACAATAAAAAGATTGAATGTTTTAAATTACAAAAAGAAGTTGCTTTTCTTAAAAATCAACTTGCTATGGTTTCTAAAGAAAAAGATGATATTTCTTCTAATCTTATTTCTCTTCAAAATGAGTTTAATGCCTACAAGGTTTCTTGTAAGGGAAAATCTCCTATTGTTGATGAAAAAGAAATTTCTTCTTTTAAATCTAAAATAAATGATTTTAAAAAAGTTTTAAATGATTGTGCTTTTAACACAAAGAAACTTGAGAACATGATTTCTAAAAAGCACACCTCACATGTTAAGTCTACTCATGCTCACACTACACATGCTAAATCTTTTCATGCTCACAACTCTCATGCTCACAAATCACACACTCATTATGCTTTCAAATATGCTAGAGTATATAGATGCACGTATTGTGGTAAGAATGGACATTTAGCTAAATTTTGTTATGACCAAGTTAATAGATCAAATAATCTTGTTTGGGTTAATGAAACTAACCCCTAGGACCCAAGAAAATGTGGGTACCAAAATCAAGTCCTAAATTATTTGATGTAGGTACACACCAAGGCTCCGAGACGTAGGGAGCGGTGGTACCTTGATAGTGGTGTTCAAGACATATGACGTGAGATATCAACAACTTTACAACCCTATCAAGGTACATGGAAGGTGGCTCCGTCACCTTCGGGGATGACTCCAAAGGAACTATCATCGGTATAGGTAACATTCAAATTGGTGCATCTCCTATTATAGAGAATGTTGTTTTAGTAGATGGTTTAAAACATAATTTGCTTAGCATTAGTCAACTTTGTGACCGTGGACTTAAAGTTGTTTTTGATGATTCTTCTTACAAGATTTTTGATGTTAAATCTGATGTTTGTATTCTTACCGGTTTTCGTGACAATAATGTTTATATCATTGACATGCTTAATTTAGATTGTTCTACTAAATGCTTGAATGCTTTTGATGAAAATTCTTGGCTTTGGCATAGAAGATTAGGACATGCATCTTTTGACCATCTTGCTAGAATTAATTCTAAGGATTTAGTAAAGGGTATACCTTGCTTGAAGTTTGAGAAAGACCGCATTTGTGGTGCGTGCCAACTTGGGAAACAAACCAAGTCTTCCTTCAAACCAATTAAGGATATCATGACTACTAGGCCCTTAGAACTAATTCATATGGATCTTTTTGGACCAACACAAACTAAAAGTTTAAATGATAGTAGATTTGCATTTGTTTTAGTTGATGATTTTTCCGTTTCACTTGGGTTTTCTTCTTGCAAAGTAAAGATCAAACATTTTCATATTTCAAAATCTTTCGAAAAAGGGTTGAAAAAGAAAAAGGTTTTTCGATTTTGAGAATAAGGAGTGATAGAGGTGGTGAGTTTGTTAACCAACTCTTCATGACTTATTGTGATGAAAAGGGAATCAAGCATGAAATGTCTTGTCCTAGGACTCCATAACAAAGTGGAGTTGTAGAAAGGAAATAGAACACTTCAAGAGATGGTTAGGACAATGATAAGTGAATATGACCTCCCTCAATATTTATGGGCCGAGGCCGTAAACACCGCATGCTATATTTCAAATCGTATTTATGTGTGTAAGAATTCTTCCAAAACATCTTTTGAAATGTATCATTCTAGAAAACCTAATGTTGCATATTTAAAGTTTTTGGATGCAAGTGTTTTGTTTTAAATACTAAAGAGAATTTGGGTAAATTTGATGCTAAGGCTTATGAAGCTATCTTTGTTGGATATTCTTCTACTAGCAAAGCATATAGAGTTTTTAATAGATCTTCACTTACTATTGAAGTAACCATGCATGTTAAGTTTGAAGAATGTAATGTGGTTGTTGAGAATGTTGTAGAGATTGAACCATTAGGTGAAGACATGGAGAGACTATCCTTGAAGGACTCACCCGCTCAAGAAGAAAAAGCAAGAATCAATTGGTGATGTCAAGAGGATAAAGAGGAAAGCTCTCAACCGCTTCCTAAAGCTTGGAGGTACGATACAAATTATCCTAAGGAGCTCATCTTGGGTGATGCATCTAAAGGAGTCACAACACGCTCCAAACTCCATGACCTATGTGGTAACTTTGCTTTCATTTCTCATTTTGAACCCAAAGGCATTCTCAAAGCCGAGACGGACCCATATTGGTTGCTTGCCATGCAAGAGGAACTCAATCAATTTGAGCGCAACCAAGTTTGGCACCTTGTTCCTAAGCCCCACGATAGACCAATAATTGGTACTAAGTGGATCTTTAGAAACAAGATGGATGAGTCCAGAAATATCATTAGGAATAAAGCTAGGTTAGTGGCCCAAGGTTACACTCAAGTTGAAGGAATTGACTTTGAGGAGACCTTTGCACCCGTAGCACGGCTTGAAGCCATACGGATGACACTAGCTTTTGCATCTTTCAAAAATTTTAAACTTTTTCAAATGGATGTGAAAAGTGCATTTTTGAATGGTTTTATTAATGAAGAAGTTTATGTTTCTCAACCTCCTGGTTTTGTTGATCATATTCATCCCGATTTTGTTTTTAAGCTTGATAAAGCTTTATATGGATTGAAACAAGCTCCTAGAGCTTGGTATGAAAGGCTTTCTAGTTTTCTAATTTCAAATGATTTTGTTAAAGGCAAAGTAGACACAACTCTATTTACAAAGCATGTTGATAATGATATATTAATTGTGCAAATTTATGTAGATGATATAATTTTTGGTTCTACTAATGAGCTTTTATGCAAGGATTTTAAAAAGGTCATGCAACTTGAATTTGAAATGTCTTCAATGGGTGAGCTCAATTTCTTCCTTGGACTCCAAATCAAGCAATTGCAAAACGGGACGTTCATAAGTCAAGCCAAGTACGCAAAGGAACTTGTAAAGAAGTTTGGACTTGAAGGCTCAAAGACTTGCAACACTCCCATGGCAACTACAACCAAGCTTGATAAAGATGACCAAGGTAAAAATGTTGATATTAAATTATATAGAAGCATGATAGGAAGTCTTTTATATTTAACGGCAAGTAGGCCGGATATCATGTTTAGTGTGTGTCTTTGTGCTAGATTTCAATCGTGTCCTAAAGAGTCCCATCTTATTGCGGTAAAACGCATTATTCGTTATATTAAGGGCACTATTGGGATGGGTCTATGGTATCCGAAAATCAGAGATTTCTCAATGACGAGTTATTCGGATGCCGACTATGCGGGTTGTAGAGTAGATAGAAAGAGTACTAGTGGGACATGTCAATTTCTTGGTAATTGTCTTGTTTCATGGTCCTCTAGGAAGCAAAATTCCGTAGCACTCTCAACCGCCGAGGTGGAGTATGTTGCCGCGGGGGCTTGTTGTGCTCAAGTCCTTTGGATGAAACATACTCTCCTTGATTTTGATTTGCATTTTGATCATATAAAAATATTCTGTGATAATACTAGTACTATACACATGACTAAGAATGCAAATCAACATAGTAAGACCAAACACATTGAGATTAGATATCACTTTCTTAGAGATCATTTTGAGAAAGGAGATATTGATATTGATTATGTTTCCACGGATTTACAACTAGCCGATATTTTCACTAAACCACTTGATTTTGCTAGATTCTCTTTTATTTGTGGAGAACTTAATGTTTGTGTTATTGAATAGACATGTTTTTCATAACCCTTTTTGATGTATGACAAAAAGGGGGAGAATTAGTATCACAAAAATAAATTTATATGGTCTTGGTTCCATATGAGTTTATATGAGTTTATAAATGTTTTTGTTGTCTTGTTTTGTCTTCATGCGTTTTTGAGAATTCTTGTGTTTTGTTAGTATGTGATTTTCATTATTGTTTCAATTGGTTTCAATTAGTATCAAGAGCATTTTTTTTGTTTTCAATAAATTCTTGTGTTTTTCATATAGCATAATTTGAGGGGGAGTTTTCTCCTCCCCTATATTTTTTGTTTATAGCCTATTTGTTTTGTCATCATCAAAAAGGGGGAGATTGTTGGCCCAAGAGGTTACACTCTCCAATTGTTTTGTGTTTTGATGATGACAAACCAAATAAGAGCTATTTGGTACTAATGAATTTGCTTAAGATAAGTTTCAGGATAAGTACCATGTTTGGAGGGCATTGCTTGCTATTGCAACAACTTCTAGGTTCATAAAGCTATGAAGGCATATTGCACATCAAGGAAGGATCATAGAAGAAGAAGGCTCTAGCAAGGATAGCATGGCTCAAGACTTGAAGATTGCTCAACAAGATTTGTTTTTAGTTTTATATGTTTAGAATTTTGTTAAAGAATGATGGATAGGTTTGAAGCTCAATCACACACGTTTTTGCGCACATATTGTTTCCAAGATGATTTTCTATAATATGTACAAAAATATTTTTATACAAAATTCTCTGCCTACAAATCAATTTTTATGTTTATACTTATTACTATTTAAAGATATTTTTCATAAAAATCAAAGTCTTTTCAAAATTGTGTTTTAAACCTGACTTTTGACCTGAGCCGGTCGACCGCACCAGTCGATCGTGCCTATGTCAGTCGACCGGTCGACCGGACTAGTCGACAGAGGTTCTAGCAGATGCACGTATCAGTGTGCATGTCTGCCGGTCGACCGGGCGGTCGACCTGACTGCAATGGCTTTGCTCTCGGGTTTGTTGGGTCGACCGGGCGGTCGACCGGTTGCCTGTAACGGCTCTATTTTTGTATAGGCGGTCGACCGACCGGTCGACCGGACTAGCCGTTGAACAGTAAACGGCCATTTTCTGGGCTGTTTTAAATTTTGTCTTTTTGTGTTTAAAATTGGTTTAAGGGATATATTTCAAACCTAATACTCTCTGATTAATCCTAATTATGTTTTATCCCTTAACCCTAGTCCTCTCCTATAAATAGGGGTGTTTGGGGAGAGTTTGTTTACAACAATTTTTGCAAGAAAAATCAAAAGTTTAAAGCATTCAAAAGAGATTTGTTTCTTGGTTTTTGTGCTGAAATTCTCTCTCATTTTCTGAAGTGGTTTTTGAAATACTCTCTGATTTAATTTTCTTTCTTCACTTACAACAAGAGCTTCATTCCTACTCAGTGTTCTCTAAGGACCTTTTGTAAGGGAAGAGACATTTGAAAGAGAGAGTTTGTGGTCTTTTGACTACTCAGAAATTGCTTGTAATCGAGATTGTGGAGTTGGGTACTCCGGTATAATTGTGATTTCTTTGTGATAGTGGAAGTAGCTAGAATCCTTCTGGGGAAGGCGGGGAGTAGAGCTGGGTGCTCGAACCTCGATAACATATCCTTGTGTTTGCGATTGGTTTACATTCTTGCACTTATTACTTGCTTATCATCATCATTGCTATATTTACTTGCTTTCATTCATCTTGTGAATCTTGTTGGGTGACTGTTACATCTTAATTTTTTTATTTGTCCATTGATTAGCATTATCACCTATTCACCCCCCTCTAGGTGATTTTCAAAGTTTTCTTTATTTTTTATTTATTTTAACGAATTAATCTTTTTTCCTTCTCTGTTTTTAGTGTGCAGGGGTTAATTTCAGAAAACAAAAGCTGCAGTGGATATATAGCATACCTGAGCCTTTGCTCTTGAAAGTAGAGCTCATGAACCCAACTTTTGTCGTGAAAAAGTGGCAAGAGCCACGTTTGAACGACAAAGTAGGGAAGACTAATAATCTGCTTTGTTGCAGGAAGCTTGAATTGCAAGGTGTAATCATCTGTAGTATTTAATTTCTTTATTTAACTTACCTTGCACACTATTCTAACCTCAACAGTAAATTGGTGCTTGTTAATTCTAAAAAAGTTTTAGACTTTGCATTTTAGAGTATTTGTCTATTTTGTTTCTTTACATTACTATTGAAGATGCTGGAGAAAAGGTACGTGTGCATAGCATGTGGCATTAAGAAATACATTTTGGGTATATATATTGCTTGAATGTATTCATTTTGCTATATACTTATACATTCGCACGAAAACGATCTAAGGGCATAATCTGTTAAACAACATAAGGTGGGAAAGTCATTACCCTTTCTTAGCCCGAAAATCATCTCCTTACTCATTAACCCAGCCTAATTAATATTGTGTAGATGTTGGCCCTAGGGACATCTCAAACTCAATAGGAGATTAACCTAAGAGAGAAGTTGTTAGAGTTTGACTCTTGTCAAATCAGTGTCGAACGTTGGGGATTAAGAGGCGAACCTCAAAAAATAATGATTTGGCATAATTAGGCCCGTTGCTCGAGCATGGATTCCTCCCACTGGTCTTGCCCCTTCCTGGCCGATTAACTTTTGATCAGATTGTTGCAATATACCTTCAGCGGCCAGTCAACCAGTTAGGAGTCATCTAGGTCTCAGTCTACCCTAACATAGACTAGATTTTTCTTTATTTTCTTATTTATTTATTTGTTTGTTTTTTTTGTTCTTATGAAAATGGGTTATAATTACAATTATTCTGATTATAACTCAAATCCATATTTCACCCCAACCTCTTTCAATTTGGAAATTACCAACCTGACATTTCGTAACTTTAACCAACCAAGTATGCCAGATTGGTCTTATCCGATGCCCCAATCCCAGTATTATGAACAAGATTGGGATAATCATCATGACTTCATCAAGTCAGTGGGGATACAACTCCCTGAGTCTTACTATCAATAACCTTACCGACAAACAACTTCATATACTCCATACCAAGACCAACCTATAAAAGAAAAATCTTCTTTAGGAAAGAGTTTCGTGCCTTCCTTGAGTCCACACGACAATTGCAAATTCAAACAAACTCAATTCTCCCAAACAATTCCCAAATGCAAGATCCCTACTTAAATTTTTAAGTCCCACCCTAATAAGAAGAACATGTTTACTTCGAAGAGAGTATGGAATTCATGATTCAAAGCGAAGATTCCTTTACCCAGTCCATCGATATGATAGAAGCAAGACTTAATCAATTGAAAAACATGCATAGGAATGGGTAAGTCTCCCTACCCAATCCTTGACTATTCCCGATACTTCTATCCATATTGATTGAAACTAAGAATCATGCTATCTTGAAGATTATAACTAAGATTAAATTTCACTCCAAAACTTTGAACTTGATTAATACCACCCCATTGAAAAATTGACAAGTATTCATTTCAATGAGATTGAACTTGAAGATGAATGTGACACCAATTCTCAATATTGTGATTCGGTTTTACTTTTTGAATCTATGCTGACTCTAGAATCCTTACCCGATTTGGACCCAATTCTGAAGTCAACACTGATCCCTATCCCTATAGAGCTTGAACACGAACCACTTATTTTGGATAGTCACTGATTGAGGCCAACCTGCACAAAAAATACGAGATTACAGAACTTAAAAAAGAATATGTGCAAGTGCTCAATTCTTCCGCTATAGCAAGTGGCTATGCGGGTCGTGATCCACAAGGAGGGTTTGCGATGGAAGCGTTACAGTTCTTTATTGAAGTCTTTTAAGAAAATAAAACGAAGGTTCTTCTCTGTTTTTAGTTATGAAAAAGAAAAAGAAAGTTATCTTAAAGTTAGAAGAAAATGGAGGATGAAGAAGTTGGAAAATTCAGAAAACAAAAGAAAGCGATTATGTACAATGAAGTGGAAATGATAGAGTTGGAAGATGTGGTGATTTAATTTACAGAAATGAAAAAGAAAAGAAAACAAATATTTACCTTCTTTTCACCAAAAGCTTACCTTGAGTTCTTAGCTTCAATGTTACCTTGAATTGGAGGCAATCAGCGCATAGCCCATAAGAGTCGAGTGTTGGTCTCTTCCACATTACATCATCAAGATACGCAAGCATGAAATGATACAGAGAGACTCACAATTCCATCGTCATGAGCTATCGGTGGCACTCGCAAAGGCAAGACTCTTTCAAAGCTTTTAGACTCACTTGGAAGACAGTTGTACCAAAAAGAAAGGTAAAATAGAAAAGAAGAAGAGAACTAAAAGAACATACAAGGAAATAGCATCGATTTGATTTCATAACAATCGAAGAAAAGAAATAAAACCTTACACCAATTGTCACTTTTAGCTCAAGCTTCAGTCTTGTTCTTCGATAAAAGTTGATCTCCTCAGAATTACATAAATGAAAACTAAATTATATGAAAAAGAAAAACAAAGACCTAAGCTAAGAAATGGAAAAACTAGTCTAAAATCCTAATCTGCCTTCACGTCCAATTTTAGCACAGAGAATGCCCTTTTTATAGGCCAAAAACCCAACAACCAAGATCCCGGGGAGGTCGGGGGAGTTCACGCTCCCCCTAACTCCCCAAGATTGCCGCGAAAACGCGGCCCAAGCCGCGTTTCCGCGGCAAGGGTGTGGCCAGATGGCCACACCCTATTGGTGGGTCATCCCGGGAGTTTCTTCTGACTTTATCCTTTGTTGGTTTCTTCGTTTGAGCTCCGGATTCTGACGAAATGGCCTTGGATTCTTGGCTTTAACCGATCGATTCTGAGAGGATTCTTCTCAACCGGTTCAACCTCTTGATTTTGCCCTGATTTTATGTGTACGAATTAACTCTGATTTAATTCAGAATTCTGGTGGGCTTTTGGGCTCATTTCTCTTCATCTCCTTAAGGATTGGGCCTGCAAATAAATTAAACAAATAATTAGGACAATGCAGGCTTTTATTCTAAAATAAGTATGGAAATGTGACATTAAATATGCAACATTAGCAACCAATCACACCCCCATACCTATCTTTTGCTCGTCCTCGAGCAAAACAACTAAATTATACTAAGGATTATTAGACCACTTTCGCAGGTCGCGCGATTGCACTGAGCATGTGCAACAAGCCGTTAAACCTCTAAGTTTCCCCTAGAGGACGAATTTTGTCTCGTGAGGGTTTTCAGCGGATTACACCCACAAAATCCATAAAGAAAGAGAAATAAAGAGTTAGTATTTTCGAAAAAGCATTTGAAAGAGAAAAATATTTGAAATATAATTGTAAGATTTAAGCAATCTATAAGTTATAGGAAAACTAAATTTTTCATTCCTAAACTTAGTCTCTATTCAAAAATTTGTTATCAATCAAAGTAAGGAGTCAAATTGTACTTCTCATCTACTCTATTACTTTACCCTAAGTCATATGCACTTGTGACTGTGAAAATTTTGACTAAGGGTTCATTAACTCTAACTCTTATGCCTTATTTATTTTTATATATATACTTTTTTTTGTGGTATTATTCCTTAGTTTTATTAGGCTTTCTAATCTGCCCATGTAACGAGCCTTTAATCGATGACTCCCAAACCAGACGGTCTTAGGGCACCAGGTGAGAAGACACCCCTAGGACTTAAGGACTCGAGCAAATAAGGCCACAAAACTAAGGATTTTTTATATGAACCTCTTTTAGGCGTGAATACTTATGCTTTATTAGGCACAAATACCCAGCTTAATCAGAGGATTTTTCTTTTCAAACTTATCTAATCATCTTTCGCATAAATACCAAGGCTTGCTTAGGCCAAAGCACCTAGCTAGTCAATAATTAGACTTTTTTTTTCAAACTCATCTAATTATCTTTTGCATAAATACTAAGGCTTTCTTAGGCCAAAGCACCTAGCTAATCAATAATTAGATTTGTTTATATATATATATATATTTTTTATAAGGCATAAGAATCTTTGTTTTTGAACCCTAAGTGTGTAAGTGTCTGAAGTGTGCATATTTCATCAAGGTAAAGATCAAGACTAAATTACTTTGACAAATTATCTTCCTAACTCTATAAATCAAACAAATAATCTTATTTTGACCAAGTATAAGAAATCCTAATTTAGATTTTCTTATTCCTTAAAATTAACTTAATTTCTTACAAAAATAAGTCAAAATATTGTTTCTATTTTTCAAAAAGTTTTTTAAAAGTAAAGAAAAATGTTAATAATTTTTTTTATTTTAAAGAAAAGAAAAGTTATGTTAGACCCTCCCCCACACCTATCTCATGCATTGTCCTCAATGTATGAATTAATGCATAGATGCATGAAAAAGAAGAAAGGGAAGGAAAATGGTTACCTTAAGGTGGTGGTTCCGGTGGTGGTCTGATTGGTCCACGAAACGCGGCCCAATCAACTTTTCTTGGGTCTCGGAGGAACCCACCAGAAATATCTTTAATATAACCCATTAAAAAGATAAATCCATAAAGGATCTTTATTAATATTTAACCCCATCTAATTTTCATATTTCATAATTGATTCGGAGTCAAATTTATCAACCACCTCGTCCCAGAATGGAGTATGAAATGATAGAACGGTTGACTTGGACTCAGGAAGGACAGGAACTAATACCGACTCAGGAAGGTGACTGAAGTCAAGTAAAGGTTCAAGAGTCGAAGTAGGTTCAGAAATTGGGTCCAAGTCAAGAAGTTGAAACTCTAGTCCACATTTATTTTCCAACAATGGAATGTGACCTAATATGGGTGATTCCAGTTCAGGAATGATAGGTGGAGGAATCAAAACTGACTCTAAAATATTACTCAAGTTTGGTAACAAAACAGGAGTCAAGATTGATTCAGAAAGTTGAACTGGATCACAGATTTGAGAATCTAGGTCACATATCTCATTGAGTTCAATATCAAAAAATGGAGAACTTACCAATTTGTCAATAGGATCTTCAAAAGTGTATAATTGGTCAAGTTCAATATGATCCTTAGAGATGGGTGATTCAATTTCATTATGAATTGGGATAGGATCAAATGTCGACTCCGGAAAAGATTGAAGTCAGGTAAAGATACCGGAGTCATTATTGAATCAGGAAGAAGAATTGGATCACTAAGTTGGGGTTCAAGATCATATTCATTTTCAAGTTCGATTTCAGGAAAAGGATAACTCGCCAAATTATCAATTTCATTTGGAGTTTGGGCAAGTTTAAATGGTTGTGCTGAAATGGAATCTTGATTTCCAAAACTACATGACTCTTCGGCTCTAACAGAATAGTTAGTGACATCAGGACGGTGGGAACGTAGAGATTCGACCATCATATCTATGTCACAATTACGAGTGTTTTGAGCCTGAGTCATGGCTTCAAGCATCTTTTCATAGTTGATAGGTTCATTGTTTTGATGAAAAGATGAAGAATTGTCTTGGAAGTGGTAGTGAAATTGTGAGTCCATCAGATTTTGGGATTTGTGTTTGGACTCACGCATACTTATTTCCAAAATTGATGGTTTCCTATTTTGGATGGGTGGAACTGAGTATGAATCTTGAAAATATTGTGGACTAAGTGGAGAAGGAGGACAAGGTGGTTTGAAATTATGCTCAGGGGAGGTGAATCCCCACTGACTCGGTGAAGAGTTAAAATCGTTATGGAAATTATAGTCATACGATGGGGGGCATGGGTCATATTGATTCGGATAAGACCAATCCGGCACACTAGGTTGGTCAAAGTTATGATATGCCGGGTTGGTAATATCCGAAAAAGAATTTGATGTGTAATATGGATTATTATTGAAGTTAGAAAAGTTGTTATTATAGGCCATATCACACAATGGAACACAAACAAAAAAGAAAGAAAAACAAACAAATGAACAAACAAAAAAGAAAAAATTCTAGCCTAAGTTAGGGTAGACTTAGGACCTAGACGACTCCTAACTGGTTAGACTGTCCACGGAGGTCTAATGTAGACTTTAACCACAAGCTAATCAGCCAGGTCAGGGTAAGGTTGGTGGGAGGTTTTCCGTCAAAGACGTTCCTTAATTAAATAACCACCAACCTTCGGGCTTTCGGCCCTCAATCCCTTTCCTAGACACTGATTTTGCAGGAGTTAGATTCCAATATTTTTTCCCCTTAGGATAAGCTCCTAATTGAGTCCGAGATGTCCCTAGGGCCAACGTCTACTCAATTTTAGTTAGGCTTGGGTTAGTGAGTGCTTGGAATGTGATTTTTGGGCTAAGGAAGGGTGATTAAATCCCCACCTTATCTTGTTAATGGGTTAGTGCCCTTAAAATCAATTTGTGCAAGTGTACAAGATATGTAAGATTCACTCAAAGCGATATAAATCAACCAAGAAGTGAGTCCTATGCTAAATGCAATGCATACGTACCTTACTCCAGCACTCTTCAACAGTAAAAATAAATGAATTGAAAAGACAAGTGCCTAAAATGCAAACGTCTAATCAATTTTTAACTTTTGCAACAAACGTTTTACTGTTGATTATTAGCAGGCTTATGTGATGGCATATAAGAAATAAATAATTGCAGCAACTTAGAATTTGCAAACTAAGCAGCCCTGCAAAAAGCTGTTAGTAGTCAGCTCTTCATTGCCGTGGATCCGCGGCTTTTGCCGTGAAAACGCGACAATTCAGAGGGCAATGGGTCTCTGCTTTCTAGAGCAGAGGCCCATACCACTTGTATGTCACTGCAATATTAATTTCCTGCTTTAATTGCCCTGTAACCTGCAACAGAGAAGAAAATTTGTTTAGTTCTAAAAAATTTTCAAAAAAATTCAGATTTCAATAAAAACTGTTTTACCCTCCCCGGCAACGGCGCCAAAATTTGATTGAGGCCAACTTGCACAAAAAATACGAGATTACAGAACTTAAAAAGAATATGTGTAAGTGCTCAATTCTTCCGCTATAGCAAGTGGCTATGCGGGTCGTGATCCACAAGGAGGGTTTGCGATGGAAGCGTTTACAGTTTTATTGAAATCGTTATAGAAACCAAACGAGAATTCTTCTCTGATTTTAAAGTTAAGAAAAAGAAAAAGAAAGTTATCTTAAAGTTAGAAGAAAATGGAGGATGAAGAAGTTGGAAAATTCAGAAAACAAAAGAAAGCGATTATGTACAATGAAGTGGAAATGATAGAGTTGGAAGATGTGGTGATTTAATTTACAGAAATGAAAAAGAAAAGAAAACAAATATTTACCTTCTTTTCACCAAAAGCTTACCTTGAGTTCTTAGCTTCAATGTTACCTTGAATTGGAGGCAATCAGCGCATAGCCCATAAGAGTCGAGTGTTGGTCTCTTCCACATTACATCATCAAGATACGCAAGCATGAAATGATACAGAGAGATTCACAATTCCATCGTCATGAGCTATCGGTGGCACTCGCAAAGGCAAGGCTCTTTCGAAGCTTTTAGACTCACTTGGAAGACAGTTGTACCAAAAAGAAAGGTAAAATAGAAAAGAAGAAGAGAACTAAAAAGAACATACAAGGAAATAGCATCGATTTGATTTCATAACAATCGAAGAAAAGAAATAAAACCTTACACCAATTGTCACTTTTAGCTCAAACTTCAGTCTTGTTCTTCGATGAAAGTTGATCTCCTCAGAATTACATAAATGAAAACTAAATTACATGAAAAAGAAAACAAAGACCTAAGCTAAGAAATGAAAAAACTAGTCTAAAATCCTAATCTGCCTTCACGTCCAATTTTAGCACAAAGAATGCCCTTTTTATAGGCCAAAAACCCAACAACCAAGATCCCGGGGAGGTCGGGGAGTTCACGCTCCCCTAACTCCCCAAGATTGCCGCGCAAACGCGGCCCAAGCCGCGTTTCCGCGGCAAGGGTGTGGCCAGATAGCCACACCCTCTTGGTGGGTCATCCCGGGAGTTTCTTCTGACTTTATCCTTTGTTGGTTTCTTCGTTTGAGCTCCGGATTCTGACGAAATGGCCTTGGATTCTTGGCTTTAACCGATCGATTCTGAGAGGATTCTTCTCAACCGGTTCAACCTCTTGATTTTGCCCTGATTTTATGTGTACGAATTAACTCTGATTTAATTCAGAATTCTGGTGGGCTTTTGGCTCATTTCTCTTCATCTCCTTAAGGATTGGGCCTGCAAATAAATTAAACAAATAATTAGGACAATGCAGGCTTTTATTCTAAAATAAGTATGGAAATGTGACATTAAATATGCAACATTAGCAACCAATCAGTCACATTCTATTATTGGGAAATGAATGATTTGGATCAAACTCATGAACCAACTCCGACTCTCGAACCTAAACTTGATTTGAGTTTTATTCTCGAGTTAGTATCGGTTCCTATTCTTTTCATTGTTGAGCCCAAATCATCTATTCCATAAAATCATATTCCATTGTTGGATCATGGTTTAGATCAATATAACTCCGTGATGATATCCCAAGATTGGTCATATAACCGGAAAAAATTTCATGCTAGGATCTTGCATGATCCTTTTCATATTGGGGAGTATAAAAATATAAATAGGAAAGAGGTCATGAAAGGTAGGTTTCATGAAAATCTACAATATCTAGATTGGGTAGAAACGCTTGGCCCAATGAAACCACCACCGGAACCACCACCTTGACCTTGAGGTGACAGTTTTCTTTCCCTTTCACCTTTTTCATGTATTATTGCATTCATTCATACAATTAGGACAATGCATAAGTTAGGTGTGGGACAGGGTTTATTAACATACTAATTTAGGTTTTTACTAATATATATATATATATATATATATTATATATATATATATATATATATATATATATATATATATATATATATTCTTTCTTTAAAATTTTTTGAAAAGAAAAATAATACTTTAACTTATTTTTGTATGAAAGTTAATTTTAAGAAATAAGAGAATTATAATTAGGATTTCTTATACTTGGTCAAAATAAAATTATTTATTTGATTTTTAGGTCAGGAAGAAAGATTGAAAAAGTAATTTAGTTTTGATTTTTACCTTGATGGAATATGTATACTTTATACACTTACACACTTAGGGTGCTAAAACAAAGATTCTCATGCCTTTAAAAAAACTATTATATAAAGATCCTCTAATTAAGCTGGGTATTTGTGACTCATAAAGCATGAGTATTCACGCCTAAAAGTGGTTCATATAAATAAAAATCCTTAGTTTTGTGGCCTTGTTTACTCGAGCCCTTGGGGTGTTTTCTAACCCGGTGTTGACACTAAAAAAAAAGACAAAACTCTCAGACAGCTTTCCAACCGGTCTGAACGGTGTCTAACTTATCGACATTTACAAAAGACAAGTCACAGACAAGCTGACGATCAGTTTTTACCCATCTCCGAGGGACAAATCAATAACTTGGACTCTATTGATCCAGTGAAGCAGACAGTAAGCCAAGATTATCTTTGAAGAGACCTAACCAGGTCTAAGATGCTAAGTTAGCTCAACACTTAGCATCGCATGAGCCAAAAGGGATAGCCTCGACTGAGAGGCTAAGTTTGTCTATATTTGCCTTGAAGCTCTCCACAGAGAACTAACTTACAGCTTCGCCTGAAGCTAATTCTAGCTTCACCAGAAACTTTCTTGATAGCTTCTCATGAAGCTTTTCATAGCTCCACAGAGAGCTAACTTGCAGCTTCGCCTGAATCTAATTTTACCTTCGCCGGAAGCTTTCTTGATAGCTTCTCATGAAGCTTTTCATAACTCCACAGAGAGCTTACAGCTTCCTCTAAAGCTAATTCTAGCTTCTCTGGAAGCCTTCTTGATAGCTTCTCATGAACATTTTCACAGCTCCAGAGAGCTAACTTACAGCTTCGCCTGAAGCTAATTCTAGCTTCTCTGGAAGCTAATTCTAACTTCTCCGGAAGCTTTCTTGATAGCTTCTTATGAAGCTTTTCATTAGCCCCGCTACGGGTCTTTTATGGTCATCTTTGACCAATCAAATCTCCAGATGAGATCATCGTGATCGAGATCAAATTTGGCAGTTGCTTGACATGATCTCTTAACTCTCCCAATCAGGTAAGAAGATCAGGGGAGATCTCTTAATTAACTGGAGAGGATCAAGGGAGTATTCCTTATTAAGAGGAGCCAATCTTTTATGGTCATCTTTGACCAATCAAATCTCCAGATGAGATCATTGTGATTGAGATCAAATTTGGCAGTTGCTTGACATGATCTCTTGACTCTCCCAATCAGGTAAGAAGATCAGGAGAGATTTCTCGATTAACTGGAAAGGATCAAAGGAGTATCCCTTATTAAGAGGAGCCAATCTTTTATGGTTATCTTTGACCAATCAAAGCTCCAAATGAGATCATTGTGATCGAGATCAAATTTGATAGTTACACCTATGATTTCTCATTAAGGGGAGACAATCAAGAGAATCATAACTCCCTATTGAGCCTATAAATAGCCCACTAGTAGGCTAGGCTCAGCGGCTTGAAAAGATTTAAGTACAAGAAGCTTTTTGAAGAGCATAAGCTTCTTTGGTGGCTTCAAAGCATAAACTAACAAGAGATCTACTCTCTCGCTTTGAAGAATTCAGAGAATCACTTCTCTAATCCTACAAGAAAAAATTCAGGGTGCTAATACCCTAAGATCTTCCTCCCTCTCAGGAATCTCTGGAACCAGGCGAGAAAGAATTCCCAAGCGGAGGCAGCTCGAGAAGTAACAAGAGGGCTTTACTGACCTTCTGTTCTCTGATTTCCTGAACCAGGCGAGAAGGGAATCCCATCAGGCGGCAGTTCGATTGTCTGATCGATCGCATCGTCAAAGAGATAAAGTGATCGCGCGCTAATCAGATTCCTACCGGCACACTTTCCCAGAAATCTCAGAGGAGATCTACCTGTAATCTTTTTACTTCAAAGAATTACTTGTAATTTAGCTCCTCGACCCCTTTTTTGTAAGTTTTCCCTTTTGTAAAATCAATGGAAAACAAGATGGCGACTCCGCTGGGGATTTTATTCTCCACTGCTGAGAATCAAATGTCGCAATGCGACGATCAGACCTTCGAGTCTATTGCTGAGACGCTGGTCATTCACTTTGACCAAGAGAGGTTTGAATAACTTCTCTCTGGGGTAGCACAAGCCCCTTACATGTGCGCAAGGAGGTCAGCGTAGCCAGAGCCCCTCTGGCTAACTCTTGAAAGCAAGTCTCTGTTGAGACAAATAAGGCTCTCTGCAAGCCTATTACTGCCTCCGGCGAGACTAAACAAACTCTATGCGAGTCTAACACAGTCTCAGTAGAGACTAACATAGCCCCGCGCCAGCATATTAACACTGTGCGCAAAGCTATAAAGGTTCCTTGTGAACCTAAAACAGCCTTTGCTAAGGCTATATAGATTGTAAAAGCTGTAGATAGATCTCTTGATTCAGCTTCCTGTGAAGCTAAAATAGTATCTAGCTGCAAGACTATTTCAGCTCTTCACAGAGCTAAGCCACGCATGTCATGCGAAGATAAAGGTAAAATGCCCGCCTGCTTCGTTGAGGCCATTAGCCGTGAGGCTAGAACGGCAACTATGCCTTTGCCTAATTCAGGAGCAGTGACTCCTCGCGCCAATCTTGTTCTTCCGAGCGAAGTTACTGATAGCACGGCAGACACAGCACCAGTACCTTAGGGTATACGTGAAGTTCCCAGCCGCCAAGTAAAAACTAAAGCACCTAGCGGTGCTAACCACCTTTGCGAGAAGGCAACGAGAAAAGCATCGCAGCATGCATCAAGCGTTAAGTTCGCTCTTTGCAGCGGAGCTGAGGGATCGTCCCTAGGTGCTGACAGCGGTGCTTTTGCAGCTTCAGCACCTAAGGGTGCTCCCAAAGTTCTTAGCTGCGAAGCTAGGGCTAAAGCACTTTGTGCTAACAGTAAGGCTACTGTAACCTCGCTTATATCATCAGCACTATTGGGCAGTGCTAGGCTCGCTGCTAGCGACAAAACCAAAGCACTGAGTGCTAAAAACCTTGGTCGCGAGGTTAAAAATGAAGCACCACTGAGTGCTAACAGCGGGGCTATTTCAACCTCACTCACAGGAAGAACTCTGCGCAACAGAGTTAAAACAGTAGCTTCTCCATGCGAAGCTACTCTTTCATGGGAAGTATCCTAGCTTCGCCTATAGCCCAAAAGAAAGTCTTCAAGGCTAATCCCAGGGTTCTCAACCCAAGCAGGCTAACATCCAGTTTCTTTGAGTCTTCATGTTGGATCAGCTGGACCTAGGTAACGCAAACTTGCGGGATTATCTGAGCAACAAGTGGAAACTCCGCTCTGAAGAGCCAGTTCACATCTCGCCATCCCAGTACGGACAAGCAGAGTGTCAACCTATGATGGTACATTCCGTCCACTGTTGTTTGGGATCAATCCTCATAACTTCTCCTCCGAGCCAGCAATCGGGGTTCAACCAGCTGTCAGTCCAAACTTCTGAGAAGCTCAAGTCTCGAAAGAAGAAGATAGTGAAGGTGCCTCACCTCGCAGCTGCCTCTGTCAGCATGATAAGTAGAGGAGGGGATCTACTATGATCTCAAAGAAGGAAACAGGGGTTCTGCACTCCCTCATTCAGTTCTCCAAGGCCCAACTATAGCCCCGGCTTAGGTCAGGTTCTGGTCGAACAAAAGGGTACCTTCCAATGTACAATATCTTATAATCATGGACAACCTTCTTTCTCAGAAGCTATGTTGCCAGAACCATTGAGACACCAATTTCAATGCTCTGATGATGAAGAAGAAACCAGCGGCTACGCTTCCTCCGCCACCATCAACTCTGTGCAGGCAAGGTTTGTATCATCCAACATGGCTAATAGCAACAATGATGATGATCTCCGTCATCGCATGGAGACACAGGAGCAGACTTCCAAGGCCCAGCAAAAAGTCTTGGACAATATCCGGCAAATATTGGCCCAGCTCCTGACAAACTGGAACAATGATAACACAACCGGTAGTAATCACGAGAATGAGGAGAACAATAACGATGAACCTCCCAAGACTGATCATTCAAAGGAGGGCTCTTCAATCGATGCCGAAGTGATCAAAGGCATCCAGGCTTAGATCGCATCCCTAGCCCAAAGGGACGAACTGAAGAAAGTAGGGGCGGTCCGTCCTTACCCCTTTTAATGGGATTCAGTCCCATATCCGCCAAAGTTTAAGCCACCAATGTTGCACTCGTATGATGGCAAGAGCTCGTCAAATCAACACATTTACTACTTCTGATTGTAAACGGTAATGTCGTAGGTAATGATGCTATCATGGCCAGACTGTTCATTGGCACCCTCAAGGGGGTAGCTTTTGATTGGTTCAGGAGTCTCCCCACGAACTCCATCAATTTCTAGCTCGACTTGGAAATCCGATTCCTCTGCTAATTCTATGAGGATGATTCTGAGGTGACCATGGGCACGCTCCTTTCGACAGTCCAGAAAGGAGGAGAATCTATACGGGATTACATAGAGAGATTCCGCAACCTTTCTCTCATATGCCCTACAGGTATGCCTTTGCCTATTTTGCTTCAGACGTGTTGGCGTAACTTTCTCAACAAAGTAGAAGTTCGCATGGGAGCCGTCAAAACCCACACTTGGAAGGAGCTTATTGAACAAGCCGAGATAGCTGAAAAATCAGCTAAAAAGTTTGAGACCCCCAAAAGCAGGTGGGGAATCAACAATAAAAGCTATGACACAGCTGAATCTTCTGATACATCAGCATTGGAAATATATGGAGGAACTCGATCAAAGAAAGGTAACTCCAACAGGATTTCGAAGTATCAAAGACAATACTCCTTCAAAGATGAGCATGTGCTGACACTTTTTCACTTGCTCAACAAAGGCAACAAGCTCAAGTTGCCAAAGGCTAGACGCCCAGACGAAGTGGGACGAACGAATGATCCCAACTATTATTTTTTCCATAGGATGGTTCATCATCCTACTTGCAGGTGCAATGTCCTTAAAGACAAAATCCAAGCACTGATCGAAGCAGGTGTTTTGACTCTGAAGTCAGAACATAAAAAGGCAACTGCCTAACTCCCATCCTGAAAGGGAGTATGGAGGTAGTCAACTCTACTTCCAAAAGCCATGGGTCTTATTCCATCAACAGCTAAAGCAACGGGACTCAAGTCAGTTCAAAGCTAAAGGCAAATCTTGCAATATCTCTCGCAACAGATGACACCGCACCAGCCACTTCTCTCAGCAGTTCTGAAGAGGAGACAACCGATAGCCGACGGCACTAGGTCTGGTAAGTAACTTGCGACAGTACAACTAGACCCTGATGAGACACAACTGCCAACAACGTCAAAAAATGTGCAGGGGGTCAGAATATGTCATTCCACCAACCAAATGAGGACAACCTTTTGTAGTAGAGGCAGTCTACTCGAGTTGAGCTTATCGCCTAGCAAATCCAAATGGTGACACTCTCTTGATGCCAATCAGCGACAAGTACTATCCATGATCACGTTAACACTATACCTCTGATCAAAGAAGTACTATGCGTGATCATGTTAACATTACACCTCTGATCATCAAGTCGGACTCGTCTGACTATTTCATCTCCTCAAGGAGTCCCTTTCCATAGGAGGAATCAATTTCAACCATCTCTGCATTCTTCTTTTTGCATATCAATTCGGCTTCACGATGATCTTGAATGAGTCGAATTCCTTGAAGAAGGTTCGTGATGCATCCTTGCAGGACCTTTCTAATGTTTCCACATTCATGTTCAGATTCGATGATCAGCTGTGACTAAAGTCTTGATTATGATGAACAAAAGTGAAACTCCACGAGGAATCTCGATTTACTCGATATATTTCCTGTGAAGTTTGTACTCCATATCTAGACATGAAGATCAGCTGAGAACCAAAGTCTTGATGAGCAAAAGGTGACGCTCCACGAGAAATGTCAATCTACCCGACAAATTTCCCATGAAGTTTAGATTAACTCTTTAATCCTCAGTGAAATTTTAGAAGTCACCAGTGGAATATAGAAATGTTCACTTTATGTGACACGATCTGAAGCCTTTGGTGAATAAAGCTAGAGGAAAACATTGGCTTATAAGCCCAATATAAAATCCTCAACAACTCATCATGCTGAGGGGAACAAACGGTAGTTGGTAAAGGCATACCAAATCCGTTGACAGCTGAGGATTTGCTAAAAATCCTAAGGGACCTATCCCCATTTGATTCCGCAGTTAAGGATAGAGGAAAATGTTGGCCTTTAAGCCCAACATAAGTCCTTGACAACTCATCATGCTGAGGGGAATAGCCTGGCTAGCCCGACTCAAACGGCAGTTGGTAAAGGCATACCAAATCTGTTGACAGCTGAGGGTTTGTTAAAAATCCTAAGGGACCTGTTCTCATTTGATTCTCTCTCCAAAATCACTTACCAATTCCCATTCATGGAATGGTAAGACCACATATAAAGGTATTCATATCCCTTGCAAAATGATGAGCTAACCTATCATGTTAACACTAAACCTTTGCTAGCAAGACTATAATCTACTCCCCAACGGATAAAGCCAATATCCCCAGTGAATAAACCCCGCTTGTCATTCTCTTCAACAGAATGACAGGTCCACTCAAATTACTTTTATGTTCAAGCACCTCTAACAGTAAATGAATCCTTATCAAGTTAACATCACACCTCTGGCGAGTCGCTTTACAAGTCCCCACAAAGCTCTCTGATACATGATCTTCTATGGGACTCATTTTCTAACTCCCCAACGAGTTTCTGGTAGACTCCCCTCAAAGTCTATTGTTTCCCACTCAGTCCTCAGTGGACTTTTCTAGTTGTCACGTTAACAATATACCTCTGACAATTTCTTTCAAATAGCATCCGAAGGAGATATCAAAATCCCCATGGAGTTCATAATTAAATCCTATTCCCCCGATAGGACTATTTCTTTGTCATCATGTCCAGTTCGTCACCTCTGAATGACAAAATTTTGAGCTTGGTGGCTTCTCAATCGGTTACGTCCCTGCGACCTCTGAATCGACAGATAGCCAAGTCTCATCTTTCAGTCCAGTAGGGACTATTTCTTTGTCATCATGTCCAGTTCGTCACCTCTGAATGACAAAATTTTGAGCTTGGTGGCTTCTCAATCGGTTACGTCCCTTCGACCTCTGAACTGACAGATAGCCAAATCTCATCTTTCAGTCCAATAGGGACTATTTCTTTGTCATCATGTCCAGTTCGTCACCTCTGAATGACAAAATTTTGAGCTTGGTGGCTTCTCAATCGGTTACGTCCCTGCGACCTCTGAACCGACAGATAACCAAGTCTCATCTTTCAGTCTAGTATAGGACTATTTCTTTGTCATCATGTCTAGTTCGTCACCTCTGAATGACAAAAATTTAAGCTTGGTGGCTTCTCAATTGGTTACGTCCCTGCAACCTCTGAACTGACAGATAGTCAAGTCTCATCTTTCAGTCCAGTATAGGACTATTTCTTTGTCATCATGTCCAGTTCGTCACCTCTGAATGATAAAATTTTGAGCTTGATGCTTCTCAATCAGTTACGTCCCTGCGACTTCTGAACCGACAAATAGCCAAGTCTCATCTTTCAGTCCAGTAGGGACTATTTTTTTGTCATCATGTCCAGTTCGTCACCTCTGAATGATAAAATTTTGAGCTTGGTGGCTTCTCAATCAGTTATATCCTTGTTACCTCTGAACCGACAGATAGGAAAGTCATCTTTCAGTCTGGCAGGGACTATTTCTTTGTCATCATGTCCAGTTCGTCACCTCTAAACGACAAGGCTTCGTGTCTGGTGATTCCTAATCAGTTATGTCCAGCTCGTCACCTCTGAACAGACGGATTTCTAGATCTGGTCCCTTTGTCCCTAGTGAGTTCTCATACTCAGACTGATTTTATCACGTTCCTAACCTCTGAATAATTTTTAGTCAATGTTCTAATTCTTTGGGGAATTCTACTTGGTAAATGCTCTCTCTTGAACACCTGAGGCAATTCAAAGTATTTCAAAATCCGAACCATCCCATTGCGGATTTATGAAAACTTTGAAGGGGGACTTGTTGACACTCAAAAAAAAAGACAAAACTCTCAAGTAGCTTTCCAACCGGTCTGAACGACGTCTAACTTGTCAACATTTACAAAAGACAAGTCACAGACAAGCTGACGATCAGTTTTTACCCATCTCCGAGGGACAAATCAGCGACTTAGACTATATTGATCCAGTGAAGCAGACAGTAAGCCAAGATTGTCTTTGAAGAGACCTAAGCAGGCCTAAGATGCTAAGTTAGCTCAACACTTAGCATCACATGAGCCAAAAGGGATAGCCTCGACTGAGAGGCTAAGTTTGTCTAGATTCGCCTTGAAACTCTCCACAGAGAGCTAACTTACAGCTTCGCCTGAAGCTAATTCTAACTTCGCCGGAAGCTTTCTTGATTGCTTCTCATGAAGCTTTTCATAGCTCCACAGAGAGCTAACTTGCAGCTTCGATTGAAGCTAATTCTAGCTTTGTCGGAAGATTTCTTGATAGCTTCTTATGAAGCTTTTCATAGCTCCACAGAGAGCTAACTTACAACTTCGTCTGAAGCTAATTCTAGCTTCTCCAGAAGCTTTCTTGATAGCTTCTCATGAACCTTTTCATAGCTCCAGAGAGCTAACTTACAGCTTCGCCTGAAGCTAATTCTAGCTTCTCCAGAAGCTTTCTTAATAGCTTCTCATGAAGATTTTCATTAGTCCCACTGCGGGTCTTTTTATGGTCATCTTTGACCAATCAAATCTCCAGATGAGATCATCGTGATCGAGATCAAATTTGGCAGTTGCTTGACATGATCTCTTGACTCTCCCAATCAGGTAAGAAGATCAAGGGAGATCTCTCAATTAACTGGAGAGGATCAAGGGAGTATCCCTTATTAAGAGGAGCCAATCTTTTATGGTCATCTTTGAGCAATCAAATCTCTAGATGAGATCATTATGATCGAGATCAAATTTGACAGTTGCTTGACATGATCTCTTGACTCTCCCAATCAGGTAAGAAGATCAGGGGAGATCTCTCAATTAACTGAGAGGATCAAGGGAATATCCCTTATTAAGAGGAGCCAATCTTTTATGGTTATCTTTGACCAATCAAAGCTCCAAATGAGATCATTGTGATCGAGATCAAATTTGATAGTTACACCCATGATTTCTCATTAAGGGGAGACAATCAAGGGAATCATAACTCCCTATTGAGCCTATAAATAGCCCACTAGTAGGCCAGGCTCAGGGGCTTGAAAAGATTCAAGTCCAATAGGCTTTTTGAAGAGCATAAGCTTCTTTGGTGGCTTCAAAGCATAAGCCAACAAGAGATCTATTCTCTCGCTTCTAAGAATTCAGAGAATCACTTCTCTAATCCTACAAGGATAAATTCAGGGTGCTAATACCCTAAGATCTTCCTCCCTCTCAAGGAATCTCCAGAACCAGGCGAGAAGAAATTCCTAAGCGGAGGCAGCTCGAGAAGTAATAAGAGGGCTCTACCGACCTTCTGTTCTACGATTCTCCGAACCAGGCGAGAAGGGAATCCCATCAGGCGGCAGTCTGATTGTCTGATCGATCACATCGTCAAAGGGATAAAGTGATCGCGCGCTGATCAGATTCCTACCGGCATACTTTCCCAGAAATCTCAGAGGAGATCTACCTGTAATCTTTTTACTTTAAAGAATTACTTGTAATTTAGCTCCTCGACCTCTTTTTTATAAGTTTTTCCCTTTACAAAATCAATGGAAAACACCCGGTGCCCTAAGATCGTCCGGCTTGAGAGTCACCGACTAAGGCTCGTTATATGGGCGAATTAGACAGTCTTAATAGAGCTAAGGGATATTACCACCATATATGTAAAAAAATAAGGCACAAGAGTTAGAGTTAAAGAATTCCGGGTCAAATTTTCACAGTCACAAGGTGTATATGATTTAAGGTAAAATAATAGACTAGATGAGAAATACAATTTTAATCCTTACTTTGATTGAAAACAAGTTTTTGAATAGAGATTAAGTTTAAAAATGACTAAGTTTTGATAATCTTATGACTTATAGATTACTTGAATTCTTACATTAATACTTCAAATATTTTTCTCTTTCAAAATGCGTTTTTTTAAAAAACACAAACACTTTGTTTTTCTTTATTTATGAATTTTGTGGGTGGAATCCACTGAAAACTCTCACGAGACAAAACTCGTCCTCTAGGGATAACCTAGAGGTTTAATGGCCTGTTGAACGTGCTAAGTGCAACCTAATTCCTACGAAAGTGAGTTTGGTTAGACTGGTTTCATTTTTTTATTTGCTCGAGGATGAGCAAAAGATAGGTGTGGGGGTGTGATCGTACACATGCATTACATATTTTCATACCATTGTCTCATATTTCTGCATTTATTTTATAATAAAACTTTGCTATTTGATGTATTTGCATATCTAGTGACGTGCATAGTAATTAAGAAAGAAAAGAGAGAGATTGATGATTTATCTAATTAAATCCAAAAGTTCAAAAGAAAAGAGATTGATTTAAATCTAAAGGTTCTAAAAGCTATCTTATCTAAAAACTAGATATATCAGATAAGATAATATCATCTAATTTTAAAGAAAAAATGGATTGTTGAAGACCCTATCGGTTTCACTAAGGATAAAGAGATAGATCGTCAAATCTAAAACAGAAATTCAAAATCTAAGAAGATAAAAGGATAGAGGACAAATCAACGGATGAATGCCCCCTGACCCTATGGCCAGGATCTTGCCGCGAAAACGCGGCAAAAGCTGCATTTTTGCGGCCTGGTGGTTGAATCTGGGGGAGCTCGCTACGCTTCCTATCCTTCTATTTCTTCTATAAATACCTCATACGTCGAAGGCAGAGAGGGAACTCCAGTAGAGAGCTTCAGTTTAGTTTAGTTTAGGTTTTTATTTCCTTTCCAATGCAATTTTCAATTTTATTTTACGTTAGAGAGAGTTATATGAGAGAAGGAGAGGAAGAGTTGAATTTAGAGTAACACTGAATGTAACATTCCTCAGAGAGTTGTATTGAAATGACAGCCAATGTGATTCTCAGCGTTTTTTCAATGTACTCAATCTAGTCAATTGCTGCTTTTTATTATCTCATTTTACTTACATTACTTCGCATAAAATCATGGTACATTTAATCTACAATAGAGCTAAGTCTTCTTCCTTTATCTCTTTTTTATTTTTTTTCTTAAATTAATATAACAATTTTCAAAATCAACACTTTTTCTTTTTATTTCTTTTTCTTTAAACTCGTTTCTCTTTTCTTTTTAACAACAAACTCATCTTCTTCTTTAGATTTCTTTTAACTTAAATTAGCTTTAACTATTTTTATTTTCTTTTAAAACTAAGAAGAACTTTTAAACTCATTTTTGTAAACTTAAAAGAAGAAACTTACACAAAGCTTCTATCGCTGTCCCTCCCTGTGGATCATGACCCATTAGCCCTAGGCTACATGGTAGAATTGAGGACCTAACACTGTTCTAACATTTTATATTTTTTGTGCAAGTTTAGCTCGATCAATGAGTGAAAAATCAGGATACATATCTGGGTACTGTTGGCCCAAAGGCTATTAGCCCTATATCTTAGTGGATATTTTGATGATAATAAAACATATCTAGTTATGTATTTAACAAGTTTTTGTTTACAAGAATTTCAGGTTAAAAGGTCATTTTTGACGGCTCCGCAAATAAGACTCACACGTTTGGAGTTCGCCAAAATTTGCATTCCCAAGCCAAGCACAATAGGATGCTCTGGGAACAAGATGTTAAAGAGAAGACCAAGCCAAAGATCAAGTTTATGAAGAACATCAAGATTTGTATTTGTATTTTTGTTATTTTAGATCTTTTTGTCAAAACCTAGATGATAGAAGTAGAGTTATGGGATTTACACTTACACACACTTTTTATATTGGTTCTAGACTTCAAAAATAAGTTTCAAAATTTTATTTCCAAGTTAAACATGTTTTTGGAAATAAGTTTTAGAAACTCTAAGTTTTGGAAAAATAATATTTGGAAAAATAAGTTTTTATCAAAGGAATTTCTATCAAAATGTTTTAACCTATTAGAGTAGTGACATGTGCTCACACTCTAGTGTTTACAAGATCCAAAACTTTATATCTTAGCCTATACCCAAAAACCAAGATTTCTGGATTCTGGCAGTTCTGATTTTTCAGAACTGACAGCATCCGGTCGACCGTACGGTCGACCGATGCACACATTCTGTGCATGTGTGTATCAGCCGACCGACCCGGTCGACCGAGCACTCTGCAGTGCTCTCGGTTAAATTGGGTCGACCGGGCGGTCGACCGAAGTCCCCCAACGGTCATATTTTCGACCGTTGGCGGTCGACCGACCGGTCGACCGGTAGCTGTCAGAATCTCTGACAGATTCCAACAGCTAGTTTTTTCTGACAGATTCTTTTGTTTTTTTTGATCCCAACGGATCTATGGTGTAGTTTTTGGCCCCTATAAATAGGAGGTCACTTCATATTGATATGACAACTATTTTAGAAGAATATACACATCATTTTCAAAGGATTTACAAGTTTTCAAAAGGCTTCCTTTTACAAAAGATTTTCTCTCCAAAAGCCCTAAAGTTTTAGACACCTACTTAAAGTCTTTACCTCTACTTCTCTCTAGCTTTTGCACTACACAATCCCATAATTCCACATCTACATTTTGGTTCTAGGATTGTGCAAGTGAGCGTATTTGTGATCAAGTGTGATCAATCTTCTTTTGAGTGAAGTTGTAGAGGCATCGGCCTCAAGGCGAGCTAGTGTGCTCAAGGTGGTGTTGCGGCATCACGGGAGACGGGATAAGTGTGTCCTTGTATTGGTGATCCAGTGGGATCTTCAATAGTGGAAATCCTTCAAGTGTGAAGGCGGGGACGTAGAGCGTGGCTCGAACCTCGGAAACATATCTGCGTGTTTGCGTTTGCTCAAATATCTCTAAACTCTAAACTCCTTAATTCTTGCACTGTTGATTGCTTCATTTATTGCAAGTCTTTCTTTTGAGCTTATTGTGTTGGTTAATTTTTAAATTCCGCATTTGTGACCATTTACATATAGCCATCACCTATTCACCCCCCCTCTAGGTGATTTCAATTGGTATCAGAACGTAACCCTACATTTTTGGTCTAACAACCTTAGGGAGATCCTTATTTGGCTATATTCATTTGTTGCATTCATTTGTTATATTCATACTTATTGTGCATTCATGACCTCACTCGACTTTTCTAGCATCAAGTCCCCACCCAAGTTTGATGGTTTGAACTTTCCTATTTGGAAGGTCAAAATGAACCTATTCCTTAAGTCCCTAGGAGTTAGAGTAGCTAGGGCCATAACCAATATTTCATTGAACCTACAACCGATGAGAGCTCATGGTCCGAGGACACCTCCAAGGATTATGAAGCTAATGCTAGAGCCCAATATGCATTAACCCAAGCATTAAATGAGGATGATTTGTCACGCATCATAAATTGTAAATCCGCATTTGAGGTTTGGAACATTCTAATTGTGACTCATGAGGGAACGTCACAAGTCAAAAGAGCCAAGATTGACTTGCTACGTTCTCAATATGAGAACTTTTATATGTTTGAAAATGAGAGCATTGATGACATGCTCACTCGTTTTACTAAGATCACTAACGCTTTATCTTCTTTAGGAGACAAGATCGACAATGACCAAAAGATTCGCAAGGTCATTCGGGCTCTTCCCAAAGCTTGGGAAGTCAAGGCTACAACTCTCAAGGAGCTAAACGACAAAGAGGAGATGGACTTCTCCGGCTTCATTGGTAATCTCAAAACCCATGAGATGGAGATGAAGGTAAGAGAAGAAAGGGAGGCACCCAAAAAGAAAACAATCGCCTTCAAAGCCACTCCAACCACTATTGAAGAGGATGACTCATCGGAGGATTGCGATGAGGACTTCGCCATGCTCATCCGGAAAGTGGGCAAGATGTTCTATAAGAAGGGACGGCAAAGCAACTTCCGGAGAGGGAAACCTCAAGGAAGATATGAGAAGAAAAGAGAAGAACTCGGTCCTTGCTTCCATTGCAAGAAGATCGGACACCTTATTGCGGATTGCCCCGCTCTCCAAGCCACAACCTCTAAGAACGGCCATAAAAAGAAGAAATCTATGGTGGCCACATGGGATGACACGGAGTCGGATTCCGAAGAGGAGAACGACGCCGCGCACATGTGTTTTATGGCACATGGAGACGATGCTACAAAGGTAACTCTTGACAACTCAATAGATGATGATGAGTTAACAATGGATGAGTTAGCTCAATTCTTTGAAGAGTTACAACATAGATATGAGATTTCTCAATCTCATAATAAAAGGTTGAAAAAGGAAAATGATGCTTTGAAAAATAAGATGGATATTGTAGTTAAAGAAAAAGATGATTTAACTAAGGCTTTTAAGAATCTAAAAATTGATTTTGAAAAATATAAACTAGCTTGTAAAGGTAAAACCCCTATTGCATCATGTAATAAAAATGAATTTGTAGAAATTCAAAAACGTGTTGAAAATTTGGATAACACTTTAAAGAAGTGTGCTTTTGATCTTAACAAATTTGCATCTAGATTTCCTAAGGGAGTAACCCAAGGGAAACACACACACCATGCACATGCACGGAAACATGCACACACACATAAACATGCATACATGTATGGTAGTGGTAGAATTTATATTTGCACGCATTGTGACCGCAAAGGCCATTTAGAAAAGTTTTGTTTTGCTAAAAATAATGTGCATAATAAATATGTTTGGGTTCGTCCCGGTACTAACCCTAAAGGACCCAAAAAGATATGGGTACCAAAAGACCCACCAATTTTAGATGAAACAGGTGGATCTACTTCCTCCAAGACTTAGGGGGAAACGGTGCCCGGGTGGTGGATGCAACAAAGCCCAAAGATCACATCAAGCTTGCATCGCTATCGTGGAGGCACCTATATTTTGGAGATTGCCCATGTTCGGTAACTTCTCCATTTAAAAGTTTTTGACTTTTGTGTATGTATACAATTGCATAGAATTGTTAGTTTACTTTTATGCTACAATGATACATGTTAACTATACATCTCTATCATGATTGTTTACATGCCATGCTTATTGTAATTTTATGTCTTTTATGTTACTATATGTCCACATGTACAATTTTGATGGTATACCGATACACCTTTTATTTCAAAATTAAAAATAAATTTTGTAAGATTTCATGTTTAATGCAAATACCTTAGAGATGGCAATTGCGCACCTCAACTCATTCAAGAGGAATCAAGAGGATGAAGTTCAGAACCCGTCACTGGGTATTCGGCTTCAACATCTCTAAAACTTTGTCTAAAATATGAAAAATAAAATAAAAAGGATTGTATATAATTTTGGATGATATGTTAACTTAATCAAGACTAAAACATATGTTTGATCCTGTATGTTAAATATATCATACTTACATTTAATTAAATTCCCTTTAAAAAAAATTTTTTTTTGGGCTGCTGCTTCAGACTGCCTTTCAGGCAAAGACGGTCGACCGACGCTAGCTGCGGTCGACCGACTTTGCTTGAAATAAATTAACCTTATTTCTGTTCTTTTATCGATCGACCGAAAATAGGTCCCGGTCGACCGCTGTAAGTCTGCAGAACTCTCGGGTTGTTCGAGTCGACCGACCGGTCGACCGCTCTGAGATTACAGAGCTCTCGGGTTTTCTGGGTCGACCGACCGGTCGACCGGGCATCGTAATCAGGTCCAGATTGGCTATTTATTTGACTTTTCTCTCTCTCTCTCCTCACTCGCTGGCGACGGAACCCGAAGGTTTTCCTCCTCCAAAATTTTCTATCTCTCAAATCTCTCATCCGATCTCAAATTAATTTAAAACCCACTTGTATTCCTACTTCTAGTGCCGGATCTTCAATTTCAGGTGCATCCATCCGCTGGATTCGAAGAAATTTGGCTTTCTCTGTTCTAGGGTTTCATCCTTCACAGTTAAGGTAAAAATTTGATTTTTCTCCTTGTTCTTCACTTCTAACTTCTAGATCTACTATCCTTTGTCAAGATTTTAGGTTGCTAAAACTTTCTAGATCGTGCCCTAACTTGTTTTGACCTAAAAATCCTATTTTTACTCAAAAATGTCAAAGAAGACTAGGACTGAGAAGGGGAAAGCTATTGCTAAACCCACTTCATCTACACCCAAACCCAAGAAACTTTTTATCAATGAAACTGCTGAAAATCGGTTCATCCATCTTTCCAAAAGAAATATCAATTCGGGGAGATTTGTTGTAATTCGAGATTTTGAGCACTTGGACATCCCCCGCATCTTGCAAAACAATTCCTTAGACGAGTTCTTAACCATTCGAGAACAAGTCTATACCCCTCTTGTGCCCTACTTTTATACCAATTTTCTTTTGATGGAAACCGTATCTCTACTAGAGTTCTAGGTAGGGATATTAACATTAGCATCAGTCAATTTGCTGATATCCTTCACCTACCCACTGGTGGTGCTGATGTGTACTCCTTTGATCTTCTTGACTTTGAGTTTCCGGAGGGTGAGTCTTTCCTCACCGCATCCACATTGATTCACGGGGATAATAACCCCGGTTTGGTTAGGAATGAAGTTGTGAGTAGATACACCCTCACTTCTCAAGTTCTGGCCAAAATCATTTTCTTCAACATTGTCCCCAATCTGGTGAATACAGCCATGCTAGGGGTCCTGTGCCCTTGATCATCTATTGCCTTCTGCGAGGCATTAGAATAAATTTTTCCCGTCTCATAGCTTCACATATGGCTTCTGACCAGATCCGTCTGTCCGGTAGGACCTTGCCCTATGGCATGGTGATTACCCATATCTTCAAAGCTCTAGATTTTGATCTTTCCTCTATCGATTCTGATGAGCCTACAGTAGATATTGACGGCTCTCTTTTGAAGAGGATGGAAGCTCAGTTGCGTAGACACGCTCTTGAGCAACCTCCTGATTAGACGGGAAAGGGCGTACTTATTATGTAGTAGATGTATTTGATGTACCCTTTCTTGTCTCCGCTATAGCCTAGGGCTATACCGAGTCGGATCTCAGGGAGAGCTCGCGATGGAAGCTTTAAACGTATGGTAGTGAAGTGATAAAACTAGTAGTCTTCTCATGATTATAAACTTAATGAAGCAAATGCAAAAGAAACCAAAAGAGGATGGATATGTTCATGTGGAAGTGGAAAAGAAATCAAGAAGTGATGTGGATATTGTATTCACAAGAAAAGAATAAGAAAACTTAAAGAAAGTGATCCAAGACTAGATTACCTTGCTAGCTTGCCAAAGCTTACCAAACTCCTTGATAATGAAAGCTTGCCTAACGTTGTCACTCCGTTGGCTATGGATTCGTCTAGCGTGTTGACCTAATTACTTTCTCATTTGCAAGATGGTGGTTTAACCATCGGAGAAGAGAAGATCATACACTTGCAAGATTAACAAAAGCAATCACCCATGAGTAGTGAAGTAGCTAAGCTAGTGGTTAGCTAGTACATGGAGAAGAATTAGCTACAAGAAGCCATTAAAGAACTAAACAAAGCATTGAAGTAAATTGCATGAAATAAAGAAAGCAAGTAAGAAAGCATGTAAAGAAAGCAAGAAACTAGAATCAAACTCAAGTAGAGGAATGGAGGATGGATCAATCCTTGCATAGCTTCAAGTTGTCACCCTTGATTACACAAGCTCTCTCCCTCACAATCACTCTCTTTTGTAATGAAATCTAGGGATAGAGAAGAAGAGGGAACTACAAGAAATAAACCTAGAGAAAATACATGAAAATTACAACTAATGAACTAATCTCCTCTCTTCTCTGATCAGTCTCTGTACGCAGGTCTTCATGGGGTATTTATAGGAGAAATGGGAAGCTTCTGGAGAGTAGTTTGTTGCCACAAAATCCGGGGATCCAACGGCCCAAGATTGCCGCGGATTGCCGCGGGATTGCCGCCAGATCTGGGCCGTTGGTCCAGATCTTTCTGGTGAGATTCGTTTGTTAGGTTGTTGGCCACGTAGGATACTTGGATTCTGAGTTTGTTGCGCGGATCTCTCTAGATCTGGATTTGATTTGGCTTTATCTTTAATCTTTTAATTAATCACCTTAATTAGTGGTAATTAAGTGATTATTTGAATATCTCTCCATTAATTGTGTACCTGCAAATAAGTAGAGAAGAGGATTAAAAATCACTTATTTATTTGTATTATGCATGGGGATTATGATATAAAATATGCAATATTGGATACTAATCACACCCCCACACTTATTCTTTTGCTCGTCCCGAGCAAAACAAAGGAAAAGAAAAGAAAAACTAAGCTACAAGTTTATTACACCACTTTCGCAGGTGACGCGATTGCACTGAGCATGTGCAACAAGCCGTTAAACCTCTAGGTTACCCTAGAGGAGGAGTGTTGTCTCCTGAGGGTTTTCAGCGGATTACACCCACAAAATCCATAAAGAAAGAAGACAAATGTTAGTATTTTCGAAAACGCATTTTGAATAAGAGACAAGTTTACGAACTATTTTTGTGAAAATATAAGTGATCCTAGGTCATAAGTCCACCTATAATCATTCTTCCTTAAACTTAGTCTCTATGCAAGATCTTGTTTTTAATTAAGGTAAGAATTCAAAATTGGATTGAATATTTTTATCTTTCATAAAACCTAGATAATATGCACACCGTGCACAATGAAGGTTTCTGGGATTTCAACTCCAACCATCAAGCCATTTATTTATATATATTCTTTTTTTCTTTTTCTTCCCTTAGTTTTATTAGACTTTCTAATTCACCCATGTAGCGAGCCTATAACCGATGACTCCCAGACCAGATGGTCTTAGGGCACCAGATGAGGAAACATCCCTCGGGTTTAAGGACTCGAGTGAAAAAGGCCACAAAACTAAGAGGGATTATTCTTAATCACCGTTAGGCGTGAATAATCATGCTTCTTGAGGCACAATTACCCAGCTTAATAAGTGAGATCACTGTTAGGCGTGAGTCATCATGCTTCTTGAGGCACAATTTCCCAGCTTAATAGGTGATCTTTATTTATATTTTTTTTTCTTTTTCTCTTTTTTTTTTTTTTTTTTATTTATTTATATGGCATTTTTGGTCTTTGTCTCCATCCCAAGAAATGTGTAAGTGTAAAGTGCATATTTATCTAAGGCAAAAAATGCAAGATAAAAATATCTCCTCAATTTTACTTACTTAGCCTATAATTTTCAAACAAGATCTATTACTTCAACTAGGTTTAAGATGTCATAATTAAGGCTTTCTTAATCTCTAAGATACATCTTAATTTTCTTAAAAATAAATCAAAACTTTATCTCTTATTTCAAAAAGTTTTTATTTTTTTTTTTTATTTTTTATTTTTTTTACTAAAAGTAAAATCTAAAAGAAAATAGAAAATCTACAAAGAAAGATAAAATCTAAAAGAAAATAAAAACCTAAAAAGAAAATGAAAATCCTAAAAAAAATTGAAAAATCCTATGATCCTATGTTAGTAAACCCTCCCCCACACTTATTTCATGCATTGTCCTCAATGCATCATGATATATGTATGCATGAAACAAAATGGAAAGGGAAGGAACAAAAATTACCTTAGGGTGGTGGTTCCGGTGGTGGTCGGATTGGTCCACGGAACATGGCCCAATCATCTTTTCTTTGGGTTTTCAGGAACCCACCAACCATATCAGAAATATGACCCACTAAAAAGATGCATGCTTGTGTTATTTTAATTATGTACATGCCCCCATCTAATTTTAAGATTTTCCAAATAATTTCAGACTCAAATTTATCAATTCCTTGTCACAGAATGGAGTATGAACTGATAGAACTGTTGACTTGGACTCGGAAAGGAACACCGACTCAGGATTATGATTTAAATCAAGTGATGGTTCAGGAGTCGAAGTGAAGTCAGAAATTGTGTCCAAGTCAAGAAATGAAAACTCAAGTCCACAATCAGAGTTCAACGATGGAATGTGACTTAATATGGGTGATATCTCTTTACTTCCAATATTAAGGAATTCAAGCTCATCGCCATACAATTCTTCAAAACTTAAGTCAAAATCTTCTGATAGAATTGTACAATCAGTTTCAGAAGTAAAGAGATTGAGAAAATCAAGGTCACATTTGAGTTCAATTCCACAAGATGGAGAACTTGCCAGAATGTCAATGGTATCTTCGGAAGTGTAAAATTGGGCAAGTTCAACATGATCTTCAAAGATGGATGATTCACTTTCATTGTGAATTGTGAAAGGATCCAATGTCGACTCCAGGAAAAGATTGAAGTGAGGTAAAGATACCGGAGTCATTATGGAATCAGGAAAATGGATTGAATCACAAAGTTGGGGTTCAAGATCACATTCCTCATGTAGTTCAATTAAATGTGGAGAACTTGCCAATTTATCGATAGGACTTTCAGAAGTATGGAATTGGCCAAGTTCTATGTGATCATCATAAAAGATTGGTGATTCATTTTCACAATGGATGGAAAATGGATTCAATTTTGACTTTGGAAATGGATTGAAAACCGGTAAGGATATGGAAGTCATGATTGAATCAGGAAGTAAGTTGGAATCATCAAGTGAAAGTTCAGGATCAAAATCATGTTCCAGTTCAATTTCAGAAAAAGGAAAACTTGCCAAGACGTCAATTGGATCTGGAGTTTGGACAAGTTTATTTTTAGGAGATGAAAAACTTGCCAAAATGTCAATTGGATTTGAATTTTGGACAAGTTCAAGTTTAGGAAATGAAAAACTTGCTGAAATTGAATCTGGATTTCCAAGACTACATGACTCTTTGGATTTAACAGAGTGGCTAGTGACATTAGACATAGGATGAGAATGGAGAGATTGGATCATCAAATCTATGTCACGATTTCTAGCATTTTGAGCATTGGTCATGTCTTCAAGCATCTTTCCATAATCGATGATTTCATTGTTTTGATGGAAAGAGGAAGTGTGGTCTTGGAAGTGTGAGTCAAAAGTGTGTGATGATGGAAAAGTTGACTCACACAAGAAATCTTTACTCGGTTCACAAGCAAATGGTTGTTCATTATGAAAAGGTGGAACTGAGTAAGATTCTTGAGAATATGGTGGAATTGGAGAGACAAATGGTTTTTGAAGTTGTTGCTCAACTCTCAGTAAATTGGCTTCTATACTCCTTTGTAACTCAGATTTTTCTTCCATGGGAGGTTCAGAAAAAGGAGTATATGAAGTGGACTCAGGAAATGAATATGGTGGACAAGGATTTTGATAATTTGACTCGGGGTACTGGAATCCCCAATTACTCGGTAAAGAGTTGAAATTATTTTGGACATTATAATCATTAGATGGGGTGTATGGGTCGTATTGATTCGGATAAGGCCAACCCGGTGTATGTGGTTGGTGCTTATTATAAAACACCGGGTTGGAATTATCTGAATATGGTGTGTGTGTGACATAAGGATTATGATGGAAAGAATTGTAATTGTAAGCCATATCACACAATCACAAACAAACAAACAAACAATCAAACAAACAAAAGAAGAAAAGAAAAATTCTAACCTAAGTTAGGGTAGACTTAGACCTAGACGACTCCTAACAAATAGATCGTCCACGGGAGGTTCAGTGTAGACTCTAACCACAAGCTAATCAGCCAGGGAAGGGTAAGGTTGGTGGGAGGTTTTCCGTCCTGAGACGTTCCTTAATTAAGTAACCAGCAACCTTCGGGCTTTCGACCCTCAACCCCTTTCCTAGACACCGATTTTGCAAGAGTTAAATTCCAACACTTTTCCCCCTTAGGATAATCTCCTAATTGAGTCCGAGATGTCCCTAGGGCCAACGTCTACTTTTTATTAAATTAGAGGCTTGGGTTAGTGAGTGCTTGGGTTGTGGTTTTTGGGCTAAGGAAAGGGTAATGACCTCCCCCACCTTATCTTATTTACGGGTATGCCCTTAAATTTGAATTGTGCAAGTGTACAAGAAAAATAACTAGGATACACTCAAAGCAAGAAAATCAAGCAAGAGTTTGTCCTAGTCTAATATGCAATGCAAACACGTACCTTGCCTCCAGCACTCTTCAACAGTAAAAGTAAAGAATTGAAAGACACGTGCCTAAAATGCAAATGTCTAAACAATTTTTAACAATTATCACCCAACTTTTTACTTTTTTTTAATTAACAGGAATACAGTGAAGTATACAGGAAATCAAGTATAGAAACAGCAGTATCTTGCAGAGCAGAAGCCCCTGCAAAAAATTGGAGAGAAATTCTCTCAGAAGTGCCGCGTTTCCACTGGATATGCCGCGGGTCCGCGGCACTCCAGAGGGATCCTGGGCTCTGCTTTCTTGAGCAGAGGACCAGGTCCACTTATATGTAACTGCAACAAAGATTTTCCTGTTTCTTGACCTGTAACCTGCAACAGAGAAGAATAATAGTTTAGTACTTCACTTTAAACCAAAATATACGTCGCTCTCCCCGGCAACGGCGCCAAAAATTTGATTAGACGGGAAAGGGCGTACTTATTATGTAGTAGATGTATTTGATGTACCCTTTCTTGTCTCCGCTATAGCCTAGGGCTATACCGAGTCGGATCTCAGGGAGAGCTCGCGATGGAAGCTTTAAACGTATGGTAGTGAAGTGATAAAACTAGTAGTCTTCTCATGATTATAAACTTAATGAAGCAAATGCAAAAGAAACCAAAAGAGGATGGATATGTTCATGTGGAAGTGGAAAAGAAATCAAGAAGTGATGTGGATATTGTATTCACAAGAAAAGAATAAGAAAACTTAAAGAAAGTGATCCAAGACTAGATTACCTTGCTAGCTTGCCAAAGCTTACCAAACTCCTTGATAATGAAAGCTTGCCTAACGTTGTCACTCCGTTGGCTATGGATTCGTCTAGCGTGTTGACCTAATTACTTTCTCATTTGCAAGATGGTGGTTTAACCATCGGAGAAGAGAAGATCATACACTTGCAAGATTAACAAAAGCAATCACCCATGAGTAGTGAAGTAGCTAAGCTAGTGGTTAGCTAGTACATGGAGAAGAATTAGCTACAAGAAGCCATTAAAGAACTAAACAAAGCATTGAAGTAAATTGCATGAAATAAAGAAAGCAAGTAAGAAAGCATGTAAAGAAAGCAAGAAACTAGAATCAAACTCAAGTAGAGGAATGGAGGATGGATCAATCCTTGCATAGCTTCAAGTTGTCACCCTTGATTACACAAGCTCTCTCCCACAATCACTCTCTTTTGTAATGAAATCTAGGGATAGAGAAGAAGAGGGAACTACAAGAAATAAACCTAGAGAAAATACATGAAAATTACAACTAATGAACTAATCTCCTCTCTTCTCTGATCAGTCTCTGTACGCAGGTCTTCATGGGGTATTTATAGGAGAAATGGGAAGCTTCTGGAGAGTAGTTTGTTGCCACAAAATCCGGGGATCCAACGGCCCAAGATTGCCGCGGATTGCCGCGGGATTGCCGCCAGATCTGGGCCGTTGGTCCAGATCTTTCTGGTGAGATTCGTTTGTTAGGTTGTTGGCCACGTAGGATACTTGGATTCTGAGTTTGTTGCGCGGATCTCTCTAGATCTGGATTTGATTTGGCTTTATCTTTAATCTTTTAATTAATCACCTTAATTAGTGGTAATTAAGTGATTATTTGAATATCTCTCCATTAATTGTGTACCTGCAAATAAGTAGAGAAGAGGATTAAAAATCACTTATTTATTTGTATTATGCATGGGGATTATGATATAAAATATGCAATATTGGATACTAATCACCTCCTGCTCCTCCAGCTGTCCCTGGTTCATCTGCCCCAGGGTCATTTTCGGCCCCAGGCACTTCATCTACTTCCGCCCCAGTTTTTACCTCCTGACCTTCTGCCTCTTATGTCTTCTGAGGTCCGCTCTCAGTTCGAGGCACACCAGTCCTGGATTGAGCAGCGAGAGGCAGCTTTTCGTGCGGAGATGGACGCTCGTTTCCAGCAAGAGGCAGCTTTTCGTACGGAGATGGACGCCCGTCTCAAACAAGAGGCCGCTTCCCGTGAGGAGTTGAACTCTCAGATCCGAGGAATTCGTAACGACATGTCCTATTTTGCTGACTCCATGAGATTCATGGATACGCAATTTGAAGCGCTCTTTACGAAATTCGATATGTTTACTCCTGATCCCACTACCATTGCTCGTCCCCTTCCCTCCACCGGTCCTCCATTTCCTACCAGAGCTCCTTCTTCAGTTCCCCCACCTCGGCCGAAGGTGCTCGGCGTTGATCCCGAGGAGGTAGCTTCTTCTTCGGAGGAGGAGGAAGACGATGATGGTGATAAGAAGATGGCTGAGGACACTGCTGCTGGTGATACGACGATGGCTGAGGGTACTCCTGCAGGGACCTCTTCTGCAGGGACCTCTTCTGAGGAGGATGACGATGACGATGACAGTGATGCTGCTGCTGAGGAGTGACCTCCCCTTTTGATGATGTCAAAAAGGGGGAGAGTTAGTTAGTAGGAGAGTTATTTTGTGATTGGACATATTTTGTGTTTTGTATTGGACATACTTTGTGTGATGTGGACATGTTGCTTTTCTTTTTATGTAGTTAGTTTGTGGGAGAGTTATTTTGTGATTGGACATATTTTGTGTTTTGTATTGGACATACTTTGTGTGATGTGGACATGTTGCTTTTCTTTTTATGTATCTCTTTTATTTATGTCATGTATGAACCCATGTGTTATCCGTATCTATGACATGAGTATTTGTTCTATGACATGAGTATTTTTTTGTTGGCATGAAAATATGGTGATCTTTACTATGCCTGAGTATGATACTATGCCTGAGTATGATTTTTTAGTATATGCATGTGTTGAGGGGGAGCTTCATTTGAAGACTCTACCCAAAATATTTGTGATAACTAAATATGTTTTGTCATCATCAAAAAGGGGGAGATTGTTGGCCCAAAGGCCATTAGCCCTATATCTTAGTGGATATTTTGATGATAACAAAACATATCTAGTTATGTATTTAACAAGTTTTTGTTTACAAGAATTTCAGGTTAAAAGATCATTTTTGACGGCTCCGCAAATAAGACTCACACGTTTGGAGTTTGCCAAAATTTGCATTCCCAAGCCAAGAACAATAGGATGCTCTGGGAACAAGATGTTAAAGAGAAGACCAAGCCAAAGATCAAGTTTATGAAGAACATCAAGATTTGTATTTGTATTTTTGTTATTTTAGATCTTTTTGTCAAAACCTAGATGATAGAAGTAGAGTTATGGGATTTACACTTACACACACTTTTTATATTGGTTCTAGACTTCAAAAATAAGTTTCAAAATTTTATTTCCAAGTTAAACATGTTTTTGGAAATAAGTTTTAGAAACTCTAAGTTTTGGAAAATAATATTTGGAAAAACAAGTTTTTATCAAAGGAATTTCTATCAAAATGTTTTAACCTATTAGAGTAGTGACATGTGCTCACACTCTAGTGTTTACAAGATCCAAAACTTTATATCTTAGCCTATACCCAAAAACCAAGATTTCTGGATTCTGGCAGTTCTGATTTTTCAGAACTGACAGCATCCGGTCGACCGTACGGTCGACCGATGCACACATTTTGTGCATGTGTGTATCAGCCGACCGACCCGGTCGACCGAGCACTCTGCAGTGCTCTCGGTTAAATTGGGTCGACCGGGCGGTCGACCGAAGTCCCCCAACGGTCATATTTTCGACCGTTGGCGGTCGACCGACCGGTCGACCGGTAGCTGTCAGAATCTCTGACAGATTCCAACAGCTAATTTTTTTCTGACAGATTCTTTTTGTTTTTTTTGATCCCAACGGATCTATGGTGTAGTTTTTGGCCCCTATAAATAGGAGATCACTTCATATTGATATGACAACTATTTTAGAAGAATATACACATCATTTTCAAAGGATTTACAAGTTTTCAAAAGGCTTCCTTTTACAAAAGATTTTCTCTCCAAAAGACCTAAAGTTTTAGACACCTACTTAAAGTCTTTACCTCTACTTCTCTCTAGCTTTTGCACTACACAATCCCATAATTCCACATCTACATTTTGGTTCTAGGATTGTGCAAGTGAGCGTATTTGTGATCAAGTGTGATCAATCTTCTTTTGAGTGAAGTTGTAGAGGCATCGGCCTCAAGGCGAGCTAGTGTGCTCAAGGTGGTGTTGCGGCATCACGGGAGACGGGACAAGTGTGTCCTTGTATTGGTGATCCAGTGGGATCTTCAATAGTGGAAATCCTTCAAGTGTGAAGGCGGGGACGTAGAGCGTGGCTCGAACCTCGGAAACATATCTGCGTGTTTGCGTTTGCTCAAATATCTCTAAACTCTAAACTCCTTAATTCTTGCACTGTTGATTGCTTCATTTATTGCAAGTCTTTCTTTTGAGCTTATTGTGTTGGTTAATTTTTTAAATTCCGCATTTGTGACCATTTACATATAGCCATCACCTATTCACCCCCCCCCCTTTAGGTGATTTCAGGTACATTCCCAAAAATAGGGTGTTACAGTTTACCCACCTCATAAAAACTTCGTCCTCAAAATTTCGATAAGGAGGAAGATGAACATAAGAAGCATCAGGGTGGACGATAACATGACAAGTGAAGGATGATGAAAACTGAGAAGGTGAAAAGAAACAAGAATTTCAGGATTCAGGGATAGATTACGAAGGAGAAATTGATAACATTGTACTTGTGGTCAGAATGTATAGCCAAGATTCATGCGCTCCAGTTGCAAATTAATATTATATTAATCTACCGACTAGTTGTACTAAAGATGTGAAAACCTAAGCTCTAATACCATCCTGTAATGTTTAGATCCCACGGGTATGAAGATGCTACTGTGACGTACATACACATGGCATAAATACTTTCACATACGTACGTTAAACATACGTATGCAAAATCAGAGTACGGAGCACAGTGATAATACACATTCTAATAAAATAGTAAAAGTATACTATTATTACAGAGTGTGATTCAATATTACATGAATATTATATCACCAGAAGGTGCAAAAACATGATTTATAAAAAGATTTACAAAGTACAAAAACTGGTGGAAGCTCAAAAGCAGTAAAAGGAATCTCGAGAGCCGGTCAAGAAAAAGCAGGGAGGGAATGAGCTACGACTGGTCTGCTCACTTTACAAGGAAAGTATGGTTTTTCACAGATGAGTTCACTATGCTTCCGTTGTGCGCTTTGGATCTGGACATGCAAGTGATTGAGGTTTTACCTGCACACAAGAGTACAAAATTTCAGATCTAAGAATAGGATGTGCAAGGTACTCAATTCTACCGCTATAGTAAGTGGCTATGCGGGTCGTGATCCATAGGGAGGGACTAGCGATGGAAGCTTTTTTTGTAAATTCTCTTTTAGGTTACAAAGTGTTTGAATTAGGAAGAAGATGGTAGATTAAGAAGATGGAAAATAGATTATATACAAGGAATTGAATTGGGTGTTGTTGGTGTTGGTGATCTAAACTAAAGAAATAAAAGAAAAGAAAAATAACCTAAAATTACTTACCTCTTTAGTGCTCATATACCTTGGATTCATTGCGACGACTTACCGTGTCTTTGAAGGCAATCAAGCATGGCGTATAGGATCTTCCCCATTCACGATCTACACTACGAATAAAAGGCGAGCTAAACTAACAAAGAATGGTTATTCATCACCATAGGCCATCAAGAGCACTTGCAATGGCGAAGCAGTCTCGAGGCTATTGAGTTCACTTGGATTACAAACACATCAGAGGAAAATAAATGAAAACAAGAGTAAAGAAGAAGCAGAAACTTCGATTTGATTCTTATAACAATGGAAGAAAAGACTTACTTACACCGATGTCACCTCAGTACAAGCTTGATCTCCTTCCTCCGTGAAACTCGTCTCTCCTCTCAGTTACATAAAGAAAAAGTAAAAAAAATTACATAAAAGAAAACTAAAAAAAACTAAGTTACAAACTACAAATTAGAGAGAAAATCTAAAGAAAAACCTGTAACGCCCCGATCCCACGGATACGGGGACGTCACTGCGACGTACATACGTAGGTCAGAAAATGCCCCCACGCATATACGCTAAGCAATAAGTACAACAAAGATCAGAGTACACGACAAAGCGTGATATCCATACATATGCCAACATAAAAGTACAACTACAAAGCTATCACAGGATATGATAAAGTATCACACATTACATGTGTATTACATCACAACCAAATCCAAAAGTAAGATTTACATTATGAACACAAAAAAGCTCACGAGTTGGATGAAGATCCCGTGAGTCAAAATGGATAGGTCTGGCACGAAGAACAGGAACTAATCTGCCTGCTCACTAAAGAAAGCTTGATCCTCTGTGGATGGCTCCACTTCGATCCAAGCTTCAGAACCTGAATATGCAAATCCAAGGGAATCAAGATCTCATAACAAAATCAAGCTACAGCCAAATGGCTAAGAGACATGAATAAGTAAGGGGGAACAGTAAGATAAATATCAATCAGTAGGTAATGAAAGCATAAAGGGTAAGAGTCTGAATACAATAAATCCACAGTTAATGTCTTATTATTATTACTTGTCTTACTATGATATCTAGCTATGTGACCCAGCGTCCCAGCTCACATAGATCCATATCCTAATAAAGCAAGGTTGTTATTGGAAACCAGCGGTTGTATCGACGAACTATGTTTACAGTGGATCCCGTACATGCCCGGGATAACGGTCCAGGATTGTTCCGTTGCTTGGTGACGGAAGCCAGCCGCTAGGCTAACAGGAGGGACTTATGTATGCCCTTTATCATGATAGTATTCAGGAAGAGGGAGCAAGCACTCCCCTCGGTCCCCTGGTGGCCCACAGGTCAGACCGGAACATGAGTTGCACAACATTCCTAAAACCACTGTAAACACGAACACATATCGATATTCGCATGTCTTCCCCCGACCCAATATAAGTTGGTCCATTTTATACAAAAGTCAAGTGTATCATGCTTGGTTCAAGTGATGGCATGATAAGTGGCGGCATCCATTTATTAACAAGTTATGGAATGGGACTACACAATAATAAGTCATGAAGTAATAAGAAGTAATGTCCATCAAGTAACATGTCATGAAGTACCAGTAACAATAATACATAGCACATGAACCAATGATAAGATCCAAATTCAGAAAAGAAATCAACTAAGACAAACAGTCAGAATTAGTCGACTAGGTGGAATGGTTTAGTCGACTAATAGGGGTCTTAAGTCGACTAACAGTCTGGATTAGTCGACTAAAACTGAGTTCCAGAGAGTTGGATTCTGGTTTCAGGAAAGGTTAGTCGACTAGGTGGAAGGGTTAGTCGACTAACAATGATTATAAGTCGACCAACAGATACTTAAGTCGACTAAGTCTGTGATACAGAGAGTTGAGTTTCTGATTCAGGAAAAGTTAGTCGACTAGGGTGGAAGGTGTAGTCGACTAACAAAGATTTCTAGTCGACTAATAGATAGTCTAAGTCGACTAAAACTGTGTTCCAGAAAAGGTTACGTTTCAAAATAGATGGGTTAGTCGACTAATACCTAGGTCAAGTCGACTAATCGTCTAGAAACAGAATACAGAACGGATTTTCTGATGGTTGTGTTTGATGGTCCAAAAACATGATTTTGAAGGCATAAGCATACATGAATTATAACCACCAGTATACTAGAAATTGAACAAGTCTTGGTGAGTAAAAGTACTCACTTTGAACGGTTAAATCGAAGCTTTACGAGTTCCGAAAAGATCGTAGTCGACGATATCACCAACTTGATCCTTGGCGATATTGCGGACGATCCCAATCCAAAGAAGTGGTGGTTGCTTGAGATGGAGAAGATGACCTAGGTGTTTTGGAGTTAGGGTTTGAGTTGAGATGAAGGAGGATTTGGTGAGGGTGAAGGTTTCTCTTGGTGGAAGGAAGTAAAAAAGGGAAAGAAGTGCAAAGGAAATGTTTATATAGGATTGGGATTTGTAAATGAGGTGTAAATAATGAAGAAGAGAGGGGGTTTTTGCAAATAGGGGAGGGGATGAGTGTCCCTCTTCTTGGCCACTTGGCCGGCCATGGGAGAGAGAGAGAGAGAGGCATTAATGAGGGGGTTGGTGGAAGTGAGTGGAGGTGAAATTTTGGGAAAAAGATTGGAATTTTGGAAATGGAAAAACTTGTGGTTGTGGAGGAAGAAGGAAATAAGGAAAAAGAAAAGGAAAAGAAATTAAAAGGGAAGATATTTCCTCTTGGATTTAAGAATGAAAAGACAAATTCCCGGGTTTAAGTCGAAGATGCGGAAAACATTCCGGAAAATACCGAAATCGTCCGAAATTCAAGTATCTCGGAACGACCCGAACATTTTACCAAAAATCAAGAATAATATTTTAAGACTCATGGTGAAATTCGTTTGAAGAAATAATTTATAGTTTTAAAACTAAAAATCCCGGAATCAGTTATCTACCGACTCCGTTGGAATTTTCATAAATTCATAAAATTCTCAGAAAAAGTATTTAGATAGAAAATATGATTCTAAGAAATAAAGTCTAAACGACCTTCTAGAAATTCCTAACTGTTTGTGAATTAAAAATCCGAGAATCGATCAGCGGCACTAGTCGACACCGGTTTTGAAAATATTTAATTAAATTCAGGAAAATTCCAGAAAATCATAGAAAATATATAATATTGGAAAATGATTTTTAAAACTGAAATCGGTCAAATACAGGAAGTAAATCGAGAAATACGATCGAAAAACTGAATACGCAACTAAGTACGTATTCCGGGAACGGGGTATTACAAAACCCTAAGCTCATTTTTGCACGCCCCTCTCTGTTGCTCTGCAGGGGTATTTATAGGAGATAGAAGAAGTGGAGTCCCGATACAACTCTCCCACAAAAAGTGGACGTCAACCTCATCCAGGGAGCCGCGAAAACGCGGCTATGGCCGCGTTTCCGCGGCTGTAAGCTTCTGGCCACGCGCTTTCGCGCGTGGCCTCCTCTGGTCCATCCATCTGGGTATATCCTTCTGGATTTTGCATACCGACTCTTTATTTTGAAAATTCGGGATAACTTGGGAAGCAAGTTACCCTAAATCCAAATCTTTTAAAACGAATTTTTATCTTTGCACTCTTCTCCTTTTATCTTTAGCCTTGTCCTGCAAGCAACTAGAGTTGAGTAGAAGTCCATCCTTTTCCTCTTCTTTTAGCAATTAGGAGTTCTTTCTTATCCTTCCTTTTCCTCACTTAGATTTTAAATAAAGAGTTTAAAAATTCAAGTTTAAATTAGGTTAGATAATAAGAAACTTCTAAATTACTACAACTTTTGCACATGGGCTTGCACATGGCTTTTTGGGCATCTGGGCTTCATTTAGGCTTTATTCTTTTATTTAAATAATTACTCAAGGCCTGCACATATTAAATAACAAAAAATTAGTAATAATGCATAATTAAAAGAATAAATAGGAAAATATGATAGTAAATGTGATGATAGATATGCATTTTTTACTACCTATCACACCCCCACACTTATCTTTTTGCTCGTCCTCGAGTAAAAATCAAAAAGAATAAGAGAAGAAAAACTAATCTATCCTAACTCACTTTCGTAGGCATCACGATTGTACTTAGCATGTGCAACAAGCCGTTAAACCTCTAGGTTACCCTAGAGGACGAGTGTTGTCTCGTGAGGGTTTTCAGCGGATTACACCCACAAAATCCATAAAAAAGGAAAATATTTGAAATATGTTTGAAGAGACTAAGTAGTCAATAAGTTTTAGGATTATCATTTTTATTCATTCTTAAACTTAGTCTTTATATAATAAATTGTTATCTATTTTAGGTAAGAATCAAAATTGAATTTTTGTATAGTCTTTTTTGTTACCAAAAGTCATATGCATCCTTGTGAATCTTTACTAGGAATTCTTTAACTAGGACTCTCATGCCTCTTTATTATTATTTTCTCTTTTTTTTAATATGTATAACTCATCTAACTTTCTTTCGTGTAAGCATGAAGGCTTCTTGAGGCCCTCATACCTAACTAATTGACTATTAGATGTGTTAGTACATATATAAGTAATATTTCTTAGTTTTCTTAGGCTTTCTAATCCACCCATGTAGCGAACTTAAAGTCGGTGGCTCCCAAACCGGTCGGTTTTAGGGCATCGGATGAGAAAACACCCCATGGACTTAAGGATTCGAGTGAATTAGGCCACAAAACTAAGGACTTTATTTATAAAATCACCTTTAGGCGTGAATACTGATGCTTCTTGAGGCACATGTATCCAGCTTAATTAGTGAATTTCTTTTTTTTCAAATTTTTTTTAGTATTATTTTTTATAGGGCATAAGAGTCTTTGTCTTAGAATCCTAGATGTGTAAGTGTATTAGGTATGCATATTTCATTAAGGTAAAAATCAAGACTAATTACTTATTCAATTTTTCCTCCTATACCTAAAAATTCAACAATTTATTTATTTTGACCAAGTTTTTAGAAATCCTAATCATGATTTTCCTAATTCTTAAGACTAACTTAGATTTCTTTCAAAAGATAAGTCAAAATATTGTTCTCTTTTCAAAAAAAATTTTTAAATTTTTTTAGTATCTTTGTTAGTTTCTACCTATGTTAGTATGTTAGTAAATCCTCCCCCCATACCTATCTCATGCATTGTCCTCAATGTATGAATGAATGCATTTATGCATGAAAAAAGAAGAAAGGGGAGGAAAATATTACCTTAAGGTGGTGGTTCCGGTGGTGGTCTGATTGGGTCAAGCGTTGCTACCCCATCAAGATAATGTGGTAGTTCACAGAACCTACTTTTATTGAACTCTTTTCTATTTACATGTTTACAGTCCCCAGTACGAATAGGATCATGGAAGATCCTATCGTGAAACTTACTTCCTTTACATGACCAGTCCTGGAAAATCATCACAGAGTCATCATGGTCTATACCTATGTCCAACAAAAGAACGTGACTTAGTAAAATAGTTGACTTGGACTCAAGAATGATAGGTTCAGGAACCAATACAAACTCGGAAAAATTGACGTGGGGTTCGAGAGTTAGTTTTGGTTCAAGCGTTGAGTCCAAATCCAAGAATTGATATTCACATTCTTTTCCCATCAATGGAATGTGACTATCCAAAATTGGTGATTCAATTTCAAAATCTATGAGTACGGGAATAAATGTTGGCTCAGAAAATTGGTCGAAATTGGGTGAGAATATCGGAGTCAACATAGATTCGAAGATGGAAACTGAATCGCAAAGTTGGGGATCGGGTTCACATTCACAATCTAATTCAATCTCATTGAAATTAAAACTAGCCAATTTTCCAAGGATTAGGATTGATCAAGTTCATATTGATGTGATGAAATTGAATTTTGATCAAGGTCTTCTAGACATAATGATTCTTGGTTCCTATCAACTTGGTTAGTTAGTTCAAGAATGTCTGAAAGTCTAGAAACTTGGTCATTCATTAAACCTTGCAAACGATCCACTTTTTCTTCTAACCCATCGAATGGATAATTTGAGGACTGAAACATTGGTGGTGTGGTAAAAGAAGTATCTGAAGAGAATGGTTGAAAAGGTGGTTGACAATATGGCTCAGGGGTGTTGTATCCCCATTGACTCTGTGAAGAGTAGTGATGATTATTCCAGTCTTGTTCATAGTATTGGGACTGGGGCATGTAATGATTCGAATAAGACCAATCTGGCACACTAGATTGGTTAAAGTTATGATATGCCGGGTTGGTAATATTCGAAAAAGAGGTTGATGTGTAATATGGATTGTCATTATACTTTGAAAAATTGTTATTATAAGCCATATCACACAATAAAACACAAACAAAGAAAAATAAAACAAACAAATAAGCAAACAAAAAAGAAAAAATTCTAACCTAAGTTAGGGCAGACTTATGACCTAGACTACTCCTAACTGGTTAGACTGTCCACGGGAGATATAATGCAGACTTGGACCACAAGCTAATCAGCCAGGTCAGGGCAAGATTGGTGGGAGGTTATCCGTCAAAGACGTTCCTTAATTAAGTAACCATTAATCTTCGGGCTTTCGGCCCTTAATCCCCTTCCTAGACACTGATTTGACAGGAGTCAAATTTCAACACCTTTCCCCCCTAGGATAATCTCCTAATTGAGTCCGAGATGTCCCTAGGGCCAACGTCTAGTCAATTTTTAGTTAGGCTTGGGTTAGTGAGTGACGAGATTGTTTGTGGACTAAGGGAGGGTAATGACTTCCCCACCTTATCTTATTTATAGGACAAGCCCTTAAGTCAATTTAGTGCATGTGTAAAGCAATAGACAAATATTCACTCAAAAGCAGTAAATCAGCTAAGGGTGCTTCCTAGTCTATATGCAATGCGAACGTACCTTATCTCCAGCACTCTTCAACAGAAATTAAAAATTAAATAGACACGTGCCTATGATGCAAGAGTCTAATTTTTTTATTTTTCAACGAATAGGTTACTGTTAATTAATTAGCAGTGTGCAGAATGATTACAGAGAAAAATTAACAGAACAGCAAGTCTAACTTTAAATTTCCAGCATCCTGCAGAAAAATCAGTGAGTAGTTCACTACTCAGGCCGCGGAAACGCGGCTATAGCCGCGTTTGCGCAGCTCTGTAGTAGGCTCTGCTGCTCTGCCTTCTAGGCAGAGGCACAGAGTTGCTATATGTCCTTTGCTGCAGTTATATTTCCTGTTCTCTGATCCTACAAACAAAAAAAATAATAAATAATCAATAATTAGTTTTTTTTAGAGAATAAGTTACCGTCCCTCCCCGGTAACGGCGCTAAAATTTGATTGAGGTTTTACCTGCACACAAGAATACAAAATTTCAGATCTAAGAATAGGATGTGCAAGGTACTCAATTCTACCGTTATAGCAAGTGGCTGTGCGGGTCGTGATCCACAGGGAGGGACTAGCGATGGAAGTTTTTTTAGTAAGTTCTCTTTTAGGTTACAAAGTGTTTGAATTAGGAAGAAGATGGTAGATTAAGAAGATGAAAAATAGATTATATACAAGGAATTGAATTGGGTGTTGTTGGTGTTGGTGATCTAAACTAAAGAAATAAAGAAAAGAAAAATAACCTAAAAATTACTTACCTCTTTAGTGCTTATATACCTTGGATTCATTGTGACGACTTACCTTGTCTTTGAAGGCAATCAAGCATGGCGTATAGGATCTTCCCCATTCACGATCTACACTACGAATAAAAGGCGAGCTAAACTAACAAAGAATGGTTATTCATCACCATAGGCCATCAAGAGCACTTGCAATGGTGAAGCAGTCTCGAGGCTATTGAGTTCACTTGGATTACAAATACATCTGAGGAAAATAAATGAAAATAAGAGTAAAGAAGAAATAGAAACTTCGATTTGATTCTTATAACAATAGAAGAAAAGACTTGCTTACACCGATGTCACCTTAATACAAGTTTGATCTCCTTCCTCCATGAAACTCGTCTCTCCTCTCAGTTACATAAACAAAAAGTCAAAAAAAATTACATAAAAGAAAACTAAAAAAAACTAAGTTACAAACTACAAATTAGAGAGAAAATCTAAAGAAAAACCCTAAGCTCGTTTCTGCACGCCCCTCTCTGTTGCTCTGCAGGGGTATTTATAGGAGATAGAAGAAGTAGAGTCCCGATACAACTCTCCCACAAAAAGTGGACGTCAACCTCATCCAGGGAGCCGCGGAAACGCGGCTATGGCCGCGTTTCCACGGCTGTAAGCTTCTGGCCACGCGCTTTCGCGCGTGGCCTCCTCTGGTCCGTCCATATGGGTATATCCTTCTGGATTTTACATACCGACTCTTTATTTTGAAAATTCGGGATAACTTGGGAAGCAAGTTACCCTAAATCCAAATCTTTTAAAACGAATTTTTATCTTTACACTCTTTCCTTTTATCTTTAGCCTTGTCCTGCAAGCAACTAGAGTTGAGTAGAAGTCCATCCTTTTCCTCTTCTTTTAGCAATTAGGAGTTCTTTCTTATCCTTCCTTTTCCTCACTTAGATTTTAAATAAAGAGTTTAAAAATCTAAGTTTAGATTAGGTTAGATAATAAGAAACTTCTAAATTACAACTTTTGCACATGGGTTTGCACATGGGCTTTTTGGGCTTCTGGGCTTCATTTAGGCTTTATTCTTTTATTTAAATAATTACTCAAGGCCTGCACACATTAAATAACAAAACATTAGTAATAGTGCATAATTAAAAGAATAAATAGGGAAATATGATACTTAATGTGATGATAAATATGTACTTTTTACTACCTATCAGCAGGTCCAGGGGGTTGTCAGAAAGCAACCCAACGAGTATGTAAAATGAAGCCAAGTGACGTACACAAGAAGCATACGTGTATCGGGAAGTGTGTTATGTACTCAAGTCATGTAGGCAGGCAATGAACAGTAAATATAAATAGTAAACACAAAATCAATATAAAATCAGGAAGCAAGTAAGTCAGAAAATTAAATACAGTACCATAGATATAATATCCTGCAGGAGGCAGGCAGTATATATAATATACAGTCAATAATAATCAATATCATTTGTTATTTTGATTATTCCCTACCAATGACCCACACCACTAGCTATCCACACCAGAGTTTTTACTCCAGCAGGACTCATCTGGTTCACGATACCCTGTATTATTACCCGAACGAGAGAGTGATAAAATAACAACCTCTCATGATATTATCATTGTATAAGGAGTAGGGGAGGTACAGTCCAGTAATAAGAATATCAAGAATAAGTACTATAGCACAGAAATAATGTACAAGTGGCAAGCATGATAACTTAATTATACAATAATAACAATCAGTGTCGCCTGTTATTTTAATCATTTCTTTCCAGTGTCCCATACCACTGGAAATTCATACCAGAGTCCGCACTCCAGTAAAACTCAACCCTAACCTTGATATGCGGATATCATTATTTAGATGAAGTGACTCAATAACACCCGCTCCGTAGATTATTATTTTTGTTAATTAAGTTATATCAAGTGCAGGATAGCGTGTTGTGTCACAAGTCTTAAAGTATAGACCAAGCACAACAAGACTCAGTAACAGGAGGCCCGTGCTGAAAGAGTTATACAATAATAATAATCAGTACAGCTTGATATTTCAATCATCCTCAGCCAGTGTCTCATATCACTGGCAGTCCACACTAGAACTTGTACTCCAGTAGAACTCATTTGGATACGATATATGAATACCAGTATCCGAATGAAGGAGAGACCATATATCATATATTCCTAATATCATTATTGTTTGACTATTAAATTATTATTATTCATCTGATTTATATGTTTAGGTTTGTGTCGTAGCGTCCCAGCACACATCCATGTACTTATGAATTAGAGGAGTTATTATTGAAAAATGATAGGGGTATCAACAAACTATATTTACAATGGGTCCCGTGCATACCCGAGATCACGACCTGACTGTTTCGGGGCTGAGCCGGAACCTACCACAAAGCATAATAGAGGGAAAAAGTCTTATTTGTATGCCCTTGTAGGAAGAGTGTGTGTGTGTGTGTGTGTGTGTATGTGTGTGTATAAAGAGAGACTTGTGTCCTTCCAAAAGGATTTGAGGCCGAATCCTTCCCACTTAAATTCAACCCTCTGACATTCGAATACAAGACCCACCTTGTTGAAGTTGATCTATATTATTTAAAGTACTTATAAACTAAAAATCAAGTGTTTTGAATACTTTTTACCCATGCATAAAGTAGGAGAAAAACAGGCGATATAAATAGTGAGTTGGTTAGTTTAATGGTGTAGAACATTTGAAACCTAACAAAAATGAGTTTGTAAGGGTTTTTAAATTTTAAATCACAATGAAATGGCGAATCGAGAATTTGTGTGTCTAAAGACATAGACCTAACCAGCTCACTACTTTCGGCCGTCCATTTTGTGCCGCTTGATGGATGAGAAAAAAGTATTCAAAATACTTGATTTTTGGTATATAGGTACTTGAAATAATATATATCAACTTTAACAGAGTGGATCTTGTATTTGAATATCAGAGAGTTGAATTTGAGTGAGAAAGATTCAGCCTCAAATCCTTTTGGAAGGACACAAGTCTATCTATCTCTCTCTCTCTCTATAAATATATATATATATATATATATATATATATATATATATATATATATATATATATATATGTATGTATGTATGTATGTATGTATGTATGTAAGTAGGGGTGCCGACACCCTCGGAACACCTGGTGGCCCTCAAGTAGATCCGAAGTTTTAATTGTGTAACATTCCTAAACCTTTTTAAACATGAACACATATTGATATCCATAAGTTTTTCCCGTCCCAGTGTAAGTTATCTGATTATTACAGATTTTATGTTTATGATTATTGGTTTATGGGAGTAAAAGGAATATCATAACAGGAGGAACATGAGTAATACAGGAGCACATAATGTCAGGTGTATAACATGATAATATTGTCAAGTCTCCGTAAAAGAGAAAATCATAAATCAGACAAGTAACTAGTCAGGTGAGAAGCGTCCGGTGTTAGGTGGCGTACCTCAATACAGGTAAATAAGCTGTCAGGAATCAGGTGAAGTACAATAATATAAATAGTTATAAAATTATAACTCATGACAGAACAATACAAGAAAACATAAATCATGTCAGAATAATATAAGAAAACATAATATGTCAGAATAATATAAGAAAAATAATAACATATCAGAATAATATAAGGAAACATAACAATATATCAGAACAATATAAGAAAACATAACAACATGTCATAATAATATAAGAAGCATTTCAAACTCTTCACAATCATAATATTAACAATTATAAATTAAGTTATTAAGCAAACAAGCAGGGCTGGAGCATAACTAGGCCGTGTCAGCAGTATAACACTCGGTACACGATGGAGCTAGACTCATGACAAAGATAGCATGCAGCTCTAGATGCTAACTTGCTCGACAAGGCTAATTCTCGCAACATAGTAAGCGAATGAACCTCTACTAATGCTCATGGTGAATCCACACTCGCGGTGAAGCTAGACGTACATGGAGAAGTGAGCGTTTGAATGCTATGCTAACATACGTGACTAAACCATGCTTGCGGTGAAGCTAGAGCACACGACGAAGCGGGCATATGAACGCTATGCTATGCACACAACAAAGCTATGCTCGAGTAGTTTAGCTATAAAGCACTGAGCGCTAAGCCCGCCTCCCAACGGAGCTAGAGAAACCCAACGGTGTTTAAGTCCAAAGGCTAGAATATAGCCTGAAGTCTCAGCCCGAAGGCTGGAGAAAAACACGGAGGCTAACACTTGCGAGGAGTGGACAAGAGAACCTACACGAATGTTAGAATAAGTAAGTGCACATATACAAGTAATAACCTACCCTATTATAAGCAATCAGCCACAGAATATAATTACCACATCACTTACACAATTACAACCATCGCTACACAATACAACCATCATCTACCAAACCCACAAACATAATTACATGTACTTGCACATAAATAACCGTACTCGTCCAAACACCAATACAAAAATATGCATCCACACAAAACAGGTACTCGCCCAAAAGTGGAGAAAAGTACTCACCTAAGATTGGAACACAGCGAACGATCCGAGAATCTCTGAGGAATGCTGATGGCATTAAATGCACAAGTGCGTTTGAGAGAGAATGAGGAGAGAGGAGAAATTTAAAGAAAGAAAAAGAGGAAAAAGAAGTATATAGAGCATGAGGGAGAGAGATGGAAGAAAGAGATAGAGCGGGAGAAAAGAAACAGAAAGAGAGAGAGGGAAAGAAAGAAGGGAGAAATGGAAAGAGATAGAGAAAGAAAGGGGAAAAGAGAGAAAGAGAGTTGGGGGCTAGCCGGCCAAGTGGGAGTGAGAGAGAAAGAAATAGGAAGAGAGGGAAGAGGAGAGAGAGGAGAGAAGAGGTGTTGGCGGCTGGCTGGTGTGGCCGGCGCGGCCCCGGGCTAGGTGGTGGCCCACGACAAAGGGGATGAGAAGAGGGAAGAGGAGAGTGGGAAATAGAGTGGGAGTGGGAGATAAAGAAATAGGGAGAAAGAAAGGAGGGAGTTACGAAAGAGAGAGATAAAGAAATGAGAGAGAAAAAGATGAGAGAGAGAGAAAGATAGATCGACTGAGGAGAGAAGAAAGGGAAAAGAAGAAAGAAGAAGAGGGAAGAAGGTGGGGGAAAGAAAAGGAAAAGGAAAAGGAAAAGGGAAAAAGAAAAAGAAGAAAAGAAAAGGAAAAAGGAAAGAAAGAAAACAAAGGAAAAAGAAAATAATAAATAAATAATAAATAAATAAAATAATAATAAATAAGCTGGGATCAGGGTTCAGACTAGGCTCAGATCCAGGTCTGGGCTCAGAGCCCTAGGATTAAGCTGGGCTTCGGTCCACAGTATACATCAAATACGAATAAAAATATGAGAAAATAGAATAATATGAGCAAAAATTGAGATATGTATCTGAGTACATATCCCGAGAACATGGTGTTACACAAACTCTAAATTAAAGTCTTCTTTGATGTGATCGTTCTCTCCATCTTGTCTCGATCCAAGCTTGATTTCTTTGAGTTAGACTCCTTGAGTACTTGATATGATCTTTATGCTTGAGCTCTTGAATCAACATGTGTTAGCCTGAAGAAGCTAAACACTAATTAAGATCTTGATTAAATATCTAAAACTTAAATAATATAAGATTATAAGTACTATAACTATTGAGGTAATCATCATCAAAACCAGAGTGATGGACCTTTGGGCCAACATGTATTTTGAAATCGGCTCGACCAAAAGTGGGTGAAGTTCCTCACTAATTTTTATTAATGAATAATATGGTGTATTAATCATTGATAAATAAATCAAAAATAATTATGAGTTAACTATCTATTAAAATAAATAAGAAAGTGAACAAAAATACAAGTGTTTGAATTGTATTGAGGGAATTGGATAACAATGAGTAAATAATCCTAATATGATTGTTTTGATTGATATATTTAATTCGTTTGTTGAACCCTTGATATGATGTGTATACATATGTTTGTTGATTATAAGTTCTTGATAAAACTATTAGTATATGTATGCTATATTTATAGAGGAAGGGACCGGATATAGAACTAGAGGAGGGGAAATACGGTTAAATATGATCATATATATATTTAATTTTAGAGGAAGGGACCGGATATAGAACCGGAGGAGGGGAAGACGGTGGATTATTGTTATATATATTTATAGAGGAAGTACCAGATATAGAGCCAGAGGTGAGGAAGACAGTGAAAGATAAATAATTATTGTAAATGAATGAATGTATATGTGTGATATATGTATGAGTGTACACTATGTGTGTATTGAAAATATTATTGTGTATGGTATGGTAGAAACTGGAAAACTCATAATACACTAATAAAGATATAGATAACTATTGAGATGACATCAAAAATATGAATTTCTGAATTGTGATGAAAATCCCAAACTTGTTACTTATACACACACTGGTATCAATTGAACAATACTTTGAAGTAAATGAACTTGATAACAATCAAGTTGAGACATTTATGATCATGTATTTCTGGTATCATTACACCACACATTGCTAATACCATGCTTCATTTAAAATTTAGATTTGAAAAACACCTAGAGGGGGGGTTAATAGGTGTAAATGCTAATCTAATGATCTTTTTAAACTAAGTATGATGAATGATGCAACAATCTCTCAAAAATAAGACTAAGAGCCGAATACCCCTTGCGAGGTTCTGAACTCCTTCCTCCCAATTCCCCTAGATATGGGTTAGAGGTGCGCAATGCAACCTTGTTGTATTGAGATATGATTGATCAAGGCAAGTTATGATGATGAGAAATGAGATGCACACAATATATCACAAGAATTACATGCTTGAATTAAAAGCACAAGGAAGAAACAAGATCACAAGCAAGTAATAAAGAGCAATAAAGAGTTAGAGGAATTTAAAGTAAGAATTGGACGCAAAGGCAATCGCAAACACAAATATTTGTTTCGAGGTTCGAGCCACCGCTCTACTCCCCGCCTTCACCTCCGTGAAGGGTTTCCACTATCCACCGAGGACGCCTTTACAATTTGGTCTACCGAAGACCGAGCACCGAGCTCCACCGAGTACAAAGGACCTCTACCGAAGAGGTTGCTCCACAAGGAAAGGATTACAAGAACAAAGTGATCACAACAAGATCACTACACTCTTTCTCAAACTCTTTTACAAACACTCTCACTTCAATTACAACTTCACTATAGAATGAGTATTGAATTTTTGGCTCTATGAAGTGTGGTGAGAAAAACTTCAGTTGTAGAGTGATATTAGTAATCAAACACAACTGAAACACAAGCTCAAAAAGAATTGGAATTGAAAGCTTTAAACTCTTTTCTTTTCTCTTTTGAAAGCAATGCAAACTTGAGGATTTTTCTAAGTAATATGCAAGAGAGACTTCTCCTCTATTTATAGGGTTAGAAAATAGGTTAAAAACAATTTCTTTACACCTAATTTGACCTGCAAAAGCTCCCCAACAACTCTCTAAAAAATCTGTTAAAGCAGAAAAAGAGACAGATTTTCAGAACTGCCCAAAGAGGAAAGAGCCATTAGGCTTGTTGCAGGCCTGGCGGTCGACCGCCAGCACAGCTGCAAAGAGCCGTTGGCGCCCGGTCGACCGGTCCGGTCGACCGTCCCAAAAGAGGAAACACAGTTTCCTTCTCCCGGTCGACCGGTCCGGTCGACCGAAACAACCTGAGAGCAATTTGCTCTCCGTCGGTCGACCGGTCCGGTCGACCGACAGACATGCACAAACAGTGCATGTCCAGACACATCGCCGGTCGACCGGGCCGGTCGACCGAAGTTGTCTGAAACAGAAAAACTGCAGGTTTTGGAGTTAGAAAAATTTTGAGAAATATTTTAAAAATACATATAGCTAAGTATTATGCAGAAAATAGTTTATACACATGTTTTAAACAAGGTTTTCAAGATATAAAGCTTTTGGTACATGTATATATAAACTAAGGCATAAAACTTAGAAATAGCCATTTTCCCATTTTCAAAACATAGGAAATATATGAAACAAATGTGTGTGCAAATCCTAGAGCCAAATTTCATATACTCAAACTTTAACATTCTATTTCTTACAATGATTCTAAGACTTCAAGATCTTCAATAGGCTTCTTCATATGATCTTCAATACTTGTTCCTTGAGCCCAATTGGAGTTGACTTGAGTCCAAATCCTTGTATTTGTGAGAGAAGACTTCTAGAATGAATAGAAATCTGAAACACACTTAAACAACAAATGTTATTAGTACAAATAACTAATATGTTTTGTAATCATCAAAATACACTAATCATGGGTGATTGTAACCTTGGGCCAACAATCTCCCCCTTTTTGATGATGACAAAACATATAGGTTATTTAAATAAACATGGAAGAGGAGTTTGGAAAACTCCCCCTCAAATAATGCTATGTATAAAAATTTGACTATGGAAGCACAATACATAAAGCATTCAAGGCAAAATAGTTTTGTCAAAGAGTTAAATAAACAAAATTAACAAACTCAAACAAATTCAAAATATCAAACTCTCAAACTTATTCTCCCCTTTTTGTCATACATCAAAAAGGGTTAAAATACCAATTGAAATTATATTTTATTATATATATATATATTTTTTTTTTTTTAAGAATCCATAATACAAACATTCAACTCACCACAAATAAATGAAAATCTAGCATAGTCTAATGGTTTAGTAAAAATATCGGCAAGTTGAAAATCGGTAGAAACATATTCAATAACAATATCACCTTTCTCATAATGATCTCTAAAAAAGTGATACCTAATGTCAATGTGTTTGGTTTTACTATGTTGATTTGCATTCTTTGTCATGTGAATAGTACTAGTATTATCACAAAATATCTTAACATGATCAAAGTGTAAATCATAGTCAAGGAGAGTATGTTTCATCCAAAGAACTTGTGCACAACAAGCTCCGGCCGCAACATACTCCGCCTCGGCGGTTGATAGGGCTACCGAATTTTGCTTTTTGGAAGACCAAGATACAAGACAATTACCTAAGAATTGACATGTTCCACTTGTGCTCTTCCTATCTACCCTACAACCCGCATAGTCGGCATCCGAAAAACTAGTCATTGAAAATTGGCCGGTTTTCGGATACCACAAACCCATTTCAATAGTGCCCTTAAGGTATCTAATTATGCGTTTAACCGCAATTATGTGAGATTCTTTAGGACAAGATTGAAAACGTGCACAAAGACAAACGGAAAACATAATATCCGGCCTACTAGCCGTCAAATAAAGCAAGCTACCAATCATGCTACGATATAATTTAATGTCTACATTTTTACCTTGTTCATCCTTGTCAAGCTTTGTAGTTGTTGCCATGGGAGTTTTGCTTACTTTCGATCCTTCAAGCCCAAACCTTTTGATTAGTTCCTTTGTGTACTTGGCTTGATTGATGAAGATTCCATCCTTCTTTTGCTTGATTTGGAGTCCAAGGAAATAGTTGAGCTCCCACATCATAGACATTTCAAATTCATCCTTCATGCATGACTCAAAAACTTTGCAAAGAGATTCATTAGTAGAACCAAAAATAATATCATCCACATAAATTTGCACAATAAGAATATCTTTTTCTATATGTTTAGTAAACAATGTTGTGTCAATTTTACCTTTCTTAAAACCATTTGAAATCAAAAATGAAGAAAGTCTTTCATACCAAGCCCTAGGGGCTTGTTTTAAACCATAAAGAGCTTTATCTAATTTAAAAACAAAATCCGGATGTGTAGGATCAACAAACCCGGGGGGTTGTTCAACATACACCTCCTCTTCAATAAATCCATTTAGAAAAGCACTTTTAACATCCATTTGAAATAATTTGAAATCTTTATATGAGGCAAATGCTAGTTTCATCCGTATGGCTTCAAGCCGTGCTACGGGTGCAAAGGTTTCTTCAAAATCGATCCCTTCGATTTGAGTGTAACCTTGGGCAACTAACCTAGCCTTGTTTCGAACTACATTACCCGATTCATCCAACTTGTTCTTAAAGATCCACTTAGTACCAATTGTTGGTCTATCGTGGTGCCTAGGAACAAGGTGCCAAACTTGGTTGCGCTCAAATTGATTGAGCTCCTCTTGCATGGCTAGCAACCAATATGAATCGGCCTCGGCTTCGAGCACATTTTTGGGTTCAATATGAGAAATGAATGCATAGTTACCACAATAGTCATGAAGTCTAGAGCGAGTAGTTACCCCTTTTGATACTTCACCTATGACGAGGTCCTTGGGATGATGTGGATTGTATCTCCAATCCTTGGTAGTGGTTGAGTAGGCTCCACCTCATGTGTTTGATTTTCATTTCCTTGTGCCTCTTCCACCTTAGCTTCGCTTCCTTCATCATCCTTTGGTTTGTCTCCCATAGTAGAAGCATCCTCCAAGGTCACTTTCTCCAAACCTTCATCCAATGCATCTATTTCTACAACATTCTTAACAAACTTGTTAGATTCCTCAAACTTAACATGAATAGACTCTTCAATAGTCAAAGATGATCTAATGAAAACTCTATAAGCCTTACTAGTGTTTGAGTAACCTACAAAAATAGCCTCATAAGATTTAGGATCAAATTTTCCTAAAAAATCTTTTGTATTTAAAACAAAGCATTTGCAACCAAAAACTTTAAAATAGGAAACATTAGGTTTTCTAGAAAAATACATTTCAAAAGAAGTTTTAGTAGTATTTTTACACAAGAAAACACGATTTGATATATAGCATGATGTATTAACGGCCTCGGCCCACAAATAATGTGGTAGACCATATTCACTTAGCATTGTCCTAGCCATCTCTTGTAATGTTCTATTTTTCCGTTCAACTACTCCATTTTGTTGTGGAGTTTTAGGACAAGAAAGTTCATGCTTTATTCCATGTTCATCACAAAAAGTGGTAAAGGGTTGGTTAATGAATTCACCTCCTCTATCACTTCTTATCCTCAAAATCGAAACATCTTTTTCTTTTTCAACTCTTTTCTTAAAAGTTTGGAAATACGAAAATGCTTGGCTTTTATGTTCAAGAAAGAAAACCCAAGTAAATCTTGAAAAATCATCAACCAAAACATAAGCAAATCTATTCCCACTTAAACTTTTGGTTTGTGTAGGGCCAAAAAGATCCATATGGATTAACTCCAAAGGACGTGATGTCATGATATCCTTAATTGACTTGAAAGAAGACTTAGTTTGTTTCCCAAATTGACATGCGTCACAAACTCGGTCCTTTTCAAAATTCAAGCAAGGAATACCTTTCACCATTTCCTTTGTGTTTAACCTAGAAATGTGATCAAAGGAAATATGCCCTAATCTCCTATGCCACAACCAAGAGTCATCATCTAGGGCTTTCAAACAAGTAATATTACAAGACATATTCAACATATCAATCATATAAACATTACTTTCACGAAAAACCGGAAAATACACAAACATTAGAAATTCTATCAATAACTTTACAAGCAACATTATCAAAAACAACATCAAAACCTTTATCACAAAGTTGACTAACACTCAAGAGATTATGCTTGAGGCCATCAACTAAAACTACATTTTCAATTAAAGGAGAGGTGCCAAGTTTTACATTACCAATACCGATGATTTTACCCTTGGCGTCATCTCCGAAGGTGACGGTGCCACCTTCATGATATCTTGATAGGGTTGCAAAGTTGTTGATGTCCCAAGTCATGTGCCTTGAGCAACCGCTATCAAGATACCACAATCCTCTACGTCGTTGGGATTTGGAAAGTACCTACATCATTTAACATAATTGTTGATTTTGGTACCCAAACTTTCTTGGGTCCTTGAAAGTTAGTGCCTCGAACCCAAACATTATGACGTGAAATGTTTAATCTATCATAGCAAAAATTGGCTAAGTGCCCTTTCCGTCCACAATGTGAACATGAGAACACTCTACCATACATGAATGCATGATGTGTATGTGTAGTGTGAGCATGTTTTGGGATTTTGCCATGTTGTTTAGGTTGTGTAGCATGAACATGAACATGAGCATGAGCATTTTTCTTTGGGGCTTGTTTCTTAGGAAACATAGCCTCAATTTTCTTCTTGTTAAACTCACAATCTTTCAAAACAATACTTAATGAGTCTAATCTTTCCTTAAGCATAGAAACTTCATTTGAATCAATTAGTGGGGCCTTACCTTTGCAAGAAATCTTATATTTTTCAAAATCATTTTTGGTAGTGGCCAAAGTGGAAACCAAGTCATCCTTTTCTTTTGTAAGAGTAAAAACTTGAAGACTTAAAGATTCATTATCCTTTTTCATTTTAAGATACTTTTTCTTTAAGAAATCATAGTTTTGTGACAACTCAACAAAAGCCTCTTCTAACACATCCATAGAAAGTTCATTATCATGAGAAGGGGAAGAGGTTACCTTGCTTGTGCCTTCATTAGCCATGAAGCACATGTTGGCGGTGTCTATTTCTTCCTCGGATTCGGTCTCCGAATCCCAAGTTGCCTTCATAGCCTTCTTCTTGTAAGGCTTCTTTGAAGTGGAGGGCTTTGCTTTGTCCGAACATTCCGCAACAATGTGTCCCGGTCTTTGGCAATTGAAGCACACAATCTTCCTTTCTTCTTTGCCTCCTTGCCATCTTCTTCTACCTTGGTATTTCGCCTTGTTGTACATCCTCCGGACATTCTTAACAAGGAGTGAGAGCTCCTCATCATCTTCTTCTTCATCATCTTCATCGGAGTGTGTAGCTTGACTCTTGAAGGCGATAGTCTTCTTTTTGGAAGGAGCCATATCCTCCCTTGCTTTCCTTTCCATCTCATGGGTTTTGAGGTTCCCAATGAGACCTATAAGCTCCATCTCTTCATTGTCGTTGAGTTCCTTCAAGGTTGTTGCTTTAACTTCCCATGAAGGAGGAAGAGCCCGGATGATCTTTCTTACTCTTTGATCATTGTTGATATCTTCACCTAAAGAAGAGAGTCCATTAGTAATCTTGGTAAATCTTGTAACCATATCATCTATGATTTCATTTTCTTGCATGCTAAATGTTTCATATTGGGACCGAAGAAGGTCAATCTTAGCCTTCTTTACTTGTGAGGTCCCCTCATGTGTGACTATCAAATGTGACCAAATCTCATATGCGGATTTGCAATGGATAACCCTAGCTATGTCATCATCATTTAGGGCTTGTAGGAGTGCATAATGAGCTTTGGCATTGGCATCGAATTCCTTAGTCTCTATTTCGGACCAAGTGGATTCGTCACCGGGGGGTACACTAAAGGACTTAGTCACGGCTTTTGCAACTCGGCTACCTAGAGATTGCAAAAACACGGTCATCTTAACTTTCCATATGGGAAAGTTAAGTCCATCAAACTTAGGAGGGGTCTTAAGTCCATCGGCCATTTTTACTATATGAATATGAATGAAATGATTAGCAAATTAGGATCTTCTCTAAGGTTGTTAAACCAAATCCTAGAGTCCAAGCTCTGATACCAATTGAAAAATACCTAGAGGGGGGTGAATAGGTGTAAATGCTAATCTAATGATCTTTTTAAACTAAGTATGATGAATGATGCAACAATCTCTCAAAACAAGACTAAGAGCCGAATACCCCTTGCGAGGTTCTGAACTCCTTCCTCCCAATTCTCCTAGATATGGGTTAGAGGTGCGCAATGCAACCTTGTTGTATTGAGATATGATTGATCAAGGCAAGTTATGATGATGAGAAATGAGATGCACACAATATATCACAAGAATTACAAGCTTGAATTAAAAGCACAAGGAAGAAACAAGATCACAAGCAAGTAATAAAGAGCAATAAAGAGTTAGAGGAATTTAAAGCAAGAATTGGACGCAAAGGCAATCGCAAACACAAATATTTGTTTCGAGGTTCGAGCCACCGCTCTACTCCCCGCCTTCACCTCCGTGAAGGGTTTCCACTATCCACCGAGGACGCCTTTACAATTTGGTCTACCGAAGACCGAGCACCGAGCTCCACCGGGTACAAAGGACCTCTACCGAAGAGGTTGCTCCACAAGGAAAGGATTACAAGAACAAAGTGATCACAACAAGATCACTACACTCTTTCTCAAATTCTTTTACAAACACTCTCACTTCAATTACAACTTCACTATAGAATGAGTATTGAATTTTTGGCTCTATGAAGTGTGGTGAGAAAAACTTCAGTTGTAGAGTGATATTAGTAATCAAACACAACTGAAACACAAGCTCAAAAAGAATTGGAATTGAAAGCTTTAAACTCTTTTCTTTTCTCTTTTGAAAGCAATGCAAACTTGAGGATTTTTCTAAGTAATATGCAAGAGAGACTTCTCCTCTATTTATAGGGTTAGAAAATAGGTTAAAAACAATTTCTTTACACCTAATTTGACCTGCAAAAGCTCCCCAACAACTCTCTAAAAAATCTGTTAAAGCAGAAAAAGAGACAGATTTTCAGAATTGCCCAAAGAGGAAAGAGCCGTTAGGCTTGTTGCACGCCTGGCGGTCGACCGGTCCGGTCGACCGCCAGCACAGCTGCAAAGAGCCGTTGGCGCCCGGTCGACCGGTCCGGTCGACCGTCCCAAAAGAGGAAACACAGTTTCCTTCTCCCGGTCGACCGGTCCGGTCGACCGAAACAACCTGAGAGCAATTTGCTCTCCGTCGGTCGACCGGTCCGGTCGACCGACAGACATGCACAAACAGTGCATGTCCAGACACATCGCCGGTCGACCGGGCCGGTCGACCGAAGTTGTCTGAAACAGAAAAACTGCAGGTTTTTGGAGTTAGAAAAATTTTGAGAAATATTTTAAAAATACATATAGCTAAGTATTATGCAGAAAATAGTTTATACACATGTTTTAAACAAGGTTTTCAAGATATAAAGCTTTTGGTACATGTATATATAAACTAAGGCATAAAACTTAGAAATAGCCATTTTCCCATTTTCAAAACATAGGAAATATATGAAACAAATGTGTGTGCAAATCCTAGAGCCAAATTTCATATACTTAAACTTTAACATTCTATTTCTTACAATGATTCTAAGACTTCAAGATCTTCAATAGGCTTCTTCATATGATCTTCAATACTTGTTCCTTGAGCCCAATTGGAGTTGACTTGAGTCCAAATCCTTGTATTTGTGAGAGAAGACTTCTAGAATGAATAGAAATCTGAAACACACTTAAACAACAAATGTTATTAGTACAAATAACTAATATGTTTTGTAATCATCAAAATACACTAATCATGGGTGATTGTAACCTTGGGCCAACAAGATTAACTTCACTCACTAAGCTATAAGCTCAACCCCCTCTAATTATATATCTTTCAAGTGAAGACTAAGACAAGACCTGGCTAAAGGTATGGGCATAGCACTGAAAGATCACGAAGTACCTCTTATGTGAGTCCACCAAGCAGTTGATTATTATTTGAGTGTTTTAGTTGTATATACATTTGTATAGACAATGTTACTGAGCAGAATAGACTGTTGAACTTGCATAGTTGTGTTCAAGGTTATATATGTAAGTACTAAATCTTATCTGATTATGGTTTAGAGTTGATCTTGTGTTGGATTGTGATACTGAGAGGGTACTACTGAGTATAAATTTATATATATTAGTGTTTGAGTTGAGTTTATATGGTTGAAGTTTAAGGATTTATAAGTAGACGATATCAAGCCGAAATTATATATGTTGTATCAGGACAGACTTCTAATTATAGAGGAGACGCTGTCAAAATTCTTGATAAGTTTGGAGATGATTATAAGATTATGAAATGAATTAACTTAATTCGGTGACTAAAATTGGGACTGTTACAGCATGGAACACTGGATTTGCTGATAGGTAAGTAGCACCAATGTTGTCACACCAAATAACTTGTGATACGAGCATGCCAATTTCTTGCATTAAGTATTGGATCCATAAAATTTTAGCTACAACACCTCAATACTTTGCTTCTGTACTTGAATGAGTGACAATAGGTTGCTTCTTGGATCTTTAGGAGATTAGATTTCTATCGAGATAGGTTCCAAACCCACTTGTGGTTTTTCAAGTGTCGCAACAACCAGCCCAGTCGGCATCAGTGAAGCCTTGAATAGAAAATGAACTAACAGGTTGAAGATGATGACCAAAGGCAATGGAGTGCTTCAAGTAGCATAGAATTCGTTTGACTGCACTCCAATGATCCTCAGTTGGTGCTTGCATGAATTGAGAGACCTTGTCAACTGAAAAGCATATGTCTGGTCTAGTAAGTGTGAGATATTGAAGAGTACCAACAATACTTCATTATAGAGTAGGATCACTTTGAAGTTTGCCATGACATTAGAAGAGCCCATAATTAGTAGCCATAGGTGTAGAGACAGGTTTAGCACCATCCATCTTTGACATTATGAGTAAATATCGAATACATTTGGATTGAGACAAAAAAAGAGTCTATCAAGAGATCTTGTTGTTTCTATGCCAAGAAAAAATAAAGTGGACTCAAGTCTTTAAGAGCAAATTCCAAACCAATTTTTTGTATCAAAGAAAGTGATATGAGTGTCCCAACTACCCGTGACTATAATGTCATTGACATAGATTACAATAATCAAAATGTCGGACCCAAACCTCTTATAAAATAGTGATGCATCGGATTGGGAATTCAGAAAATTAAACTAATGGGGGAATTACTTGGGAGATGATACCATTGTTAGTATTTGGATTACCTCATATTCATTGGATAAGAATTCAGGTTCTTGGCAGTTTTCTAATACAGATCTGTCTCCTATTTTGATTGGATATGGATTTCCTTTTTCTCTAAGAAGGTGTTGATTTGAGTTCGTGTTGGACTAGGATCATCCCAGGTGCCTATATAAATCCCTCAGAGGTGGCATTTTGAAGGTGTGTCAAGAATGTAAGAGAAATTCTAGAATTTCACTATTGAGAGTTGTGAGAGAGATTTCATTGTAACTCTTGTATTTTCTTTAATAAATATTTCTCCCCTCCTCCCCGTGGACGTAAGCACATTGCTAAACCACGTTAAATCTTATGTTCCTTTGTTGTGTGGTGATTACTTACTAGTGCAAGATCTTCTACACTTCCGCTTTCATTGCCGAGTCTTCGACTTGGTGTTCCTTTGTTATTTGATCGATGATAGATCATCAATAATTGGTATCAGAGCCATGTTCCAAACTTAGTCGTGTGTCTGGGTGATGTTTGATCCCCCCAGGGCATAAAAAGGTGCAGTAAAGTCCCTGAAAAGCTAGCTGATCTCTTGAGATTGATAGCAGAGTCCTGCTTCACGTAAGACGTGCCTGCAAATGCGGTGAAGAGGAGTAATAAGCTGCAAGTTGTGCTTCCATAAGGCGTGTGCTAAAACATAGTGAAGAGAATTTCATAGAGCATATGTCTTCCAGGTATGAAGATGAGCTTACAGGGAGACTCTTTGTTCGAGGGAGATTGTTGGGATTTGGGTCGAACAAATAGTCCCACATCGGCTAGATATGGGGATGTTCTTGGGTATATAAGGATTTAGGCTACTCCACCTAGAAAGCTAGTCTTTTGGGATGGTGCCCCATGTCCTCAACAATAGTATCAGAGCAATGGATAGCAAGACAACCACGACAACAAAGTTCGAGGTGGAGAACTTCAATAGGAAGTCCAATTTCCTGTTGTGGAAAATACGAGTAACATCAGTGCTTATGAAGGAGGGAACATATACACGACCGTGCTTGGTATTGAGAAGAAGCCATCGAAGATGGAGGATGATGAGTGAAATGACATCGACTTCCGTGCAAAAGCGACGATCATACTGTGCCTATCATATGAAGTCTTCTACAACGTGATGAACGAGGAGACAAATGCTGGTATTTGGTATAGGATGGAGAGCTAGTACATGACGAAGAGTTGTCGAACAAGTCTTCATAAAGAAGTAGTTATACAGTCTTCAGATGAAGAAAGGTACGTCTATTCTACAACATCTCAATACTTTTAATAGAATTTTAAGCGACTTGTTAGCTCTAGAGGTTAAGCTAGAAGAAGAAGACAAATCTCTTCTGTTACTTTCTTCTCTCCTATTAAGTTATGACTACTTGGCAACCACCATAATGTATGGTGAGGAGACTGTAGAGTTAGAAGATGTCAGACAGATGCTCTAGAACAACGAGTTGATGAAGAAGACAGATTTTATGGAGGAGGCCTTAGGATTGTTTGTCAAGGGCCAGAGGGGAAGATCAAAGAGTAGGAGACCCAAAAGGGATCTAGAGGCTTCTAACAGTCTTTCTTGCTATTTTTGCAAGAAGCCAAGGCACATCAATAAATTGTATAAAATACAAGGAGAAGCTGAAGAGGAAAGGCGACAAAGATACTGAAGGGGTTAGTACCAGTGGAAAGTCACCCGGTGTTGTCGAAGAAGCAGATGAGGATTCGTGTGATGTCTTGACAGCTGAGTCAGGGAAAAGTAAATACTCAGATGCTTGGTTACTTGACTCGGGGTGCACATATCACATGTGCCAAAAAAGAGAGTGGTTCAGTACTTACAAATCTTATAATGGAGGCTCTGTCCTGATGGGAAACAACACCATGTGTAAGACTGTTGGTATCGACAACATCCGTATGAGGATGTTTGATGAACAGGTTCGAACCCTCACGAGTGTTCGACATGTTCCAGATTTAAAGAAGAATCTTCTCTCATTGGGAGCTTTGGAAGCTCGTGGGTACAAGTTTTCTGGTGCAGATGGAGCAATCAAAGTTACTAAAGGCTTCATGACAATTCTCAAAGGAAAACGAATAACAAACTTGTACAAGTTGACAGAAAGCATTATTATTGGCGATGCTTTAGCAGCAACAGAGAAGGAGGATACTACAAGACTTTGGCACATGCATCTTGGACACACGAGCGAGCGAGGTCTTCAAGTCTTATACAAAACGAGTGCTCTACCAGGTATCAAATATTGCAAACTTGATCTTTATAAAATTTTCATTATGGGTAGGCAACGTAGAGTAGCTTTCTCTACATCTCAGCACAAGACAAAGGGCTTGCTAGATCTCATACACGCGGATGTGTGTGGGGGCCTTCGCTACTAGCATTCATTGGAGGTGCTAGGTACTATGTTACTTTTATAGATGATTTTTCAAGAAAATTTTGGGTATACTTCTTAAAGCAGAAATCGAAAGTATTTTAGAAGTTCAAACAGTGAAAAACTTTGGTAGAAAATCGGACAGAGCGGAAGGTGAAATTCTTGAGGTTCGATAATGGAGGCGAGTACACCTCCAAAGAATTCAAAGACTACTTAGCAAGTAAGAGTATCAAACACCAAATAAGTATTTCAGGGCGACCAGAACAAAATAGAGTAGCAGAGCGCATGAATCAGACACTTACAGAGTGTGCTCGCAGTATCAGATTACAAGCTGACATGTCGAAGGATTTTAGGCAGAAGCGGTGAATCATGTGAGTTATTTGGTAAATATGTCACCATCAACATCTATTGATCTTCAGATCTCAGAGAAGATATAGCAAGGAGTATCTGTGGACTATTCAACCTTATAGATTTTCAGTTGCCGGGCATATAGTTTGGTTGATAATCAAAAAAGGAACAAGCTGGAGTCCAAGTGTAAGAAGTGTATCTTCATCGGGTTCACCAAAGGAGTCAAGGGTTTCAGACTTTGGGATCCCGAGAAAAGAAGCATCTTTACCAGCAGAGATGTGGTCTTTGATGAAGATTCATTGTTGCGAGAAAAGAAACAGACGGAGGATAAAGCGCAAGGTGGAGCTTCAGACAGTACGGCAGTAGACACTCAGGAAAAGGAAGTCGAGATCTCAGATAGCCCTAAAAGGCCTCAAGGGTCAGAAGATGACTCCTCAGATTCAGATAGAGACAAACAGGAGGCTACTCAAGAGCAACAAAGACCATTGAAGCGGTTAGTCAGAGTTACGGTGCCACCAACAAGGTATGATTGAAATGAAGATCATGTCTCTTTCGCATTAGTAACAAAAACAGAGAACTTGACAGTTACATGGAAGCGATCAAGGCAAATGACCACGACAAGTGGATTACAACCATAGAGTAAGAGATGGAGTCTTTAGATAGAAACCAAACATAGACGTTAGTCAATCTTCCAAAAGACTTCAAGGCAATAGATTGCAGATGGGTCTTTCGTAAGAAGAACAATGAGAAGTACAAGGCAAGGTTAGTTGCAAAAGGATGTGCTCAGAAGGAGGGTATTGATTACAATGAGATTTTCTGTCATGTAGTCAAGCATATATTTATTCAGATATTATTGGCGATAGTTGTTCAGTTTGATTTAGAGTTGGAGCAGATGGACGTCAAAATAACGTTTCTACACGGTGAGCTGGAGGAGGAGATATATATGAAACAACCTGAAGGTTACATTCAGGAAGGTAAAAAAAACAAGATGTGTCTTCTAAAGAAGTCTCTCTATGGAGTTAAGCAGTCTCCTAAGCAATGGTACAAACGGTTCGACTCTTTCATAGTCAAGTCCAAATACAACTGATGTGAGTATGCTAGTTGTGTCTATTTGAAGCAGAGTTATGAAAATAACCCCCTTCAACGACTGTTTTAGAAGTCGCCTTTTCCTCTGTAGAAGTTGTTGTAGTTGTTGTTTGTGTAGCGATTTTTTCATTTGAAAAGGTTCGGGTGCAGAAGGATACCTCTGTAAGCAACATTAGCATGTGGTGTGACTGTTTTAGTGAGAATCTTCAGAAAAATTATTTTGAGAGTGACAACTTATGTAGTAGGATCTGAACGAGCTTCTTGCGATAACATGAAACCGAGCAGATTATCGTGGTGATAGATTGTAAAATCAAAGAGTTAAGAGATTTACCGTGTAGCTTCGGGCTAACGGGTCATGTCCACGAGGAGGAATGCGATGAAAGCTTTTCGGTGTTTTGTTTAGTAACAAAGAATTGTGCTCATTTTTTAATTGAAAAGAGAATGGAAAGAAGGGAGATGATTAAAAGAGAAATTGCAACTTTGGAGAAGGCTTTGGAAAAGGTGATTTAAAAAGCTTGAAAATTGTTTGGTTGATTATAATATAAAAAGGAGAAGATCTGGGCTCACTAATTTCATTTACTTCACTACTTTTCTCAAGAATAATTTTAGTGAATAACTTTTTATCATAGGCAAAAGAGCTTAATTTCTTTTAGTGTTCAAGTAAAACAAATGAGATGATTTCGGATCAAACCTTGAGATCTTTCATGACACAACATTAAAAATAGAATGTTAAACCATCAAGCGCGAGGAAGTAAGTATGGAATAAAACGATTTACAAATAGTTGTGCCTTGAAAATCCAAGTTTTAAAAGAGAGCATCATCATCAGCTTTCAAGAATAAAAATTAACTTTAGGCATTATGATTCAAGAGAGTTCTTTCATCAAATTCAATCGAGAGAGAAGAGGTAGAAAACATCAATTAGTGAGCCCAGAAAATGATTTAGCTACTCATTATGAAATGAAAACAAACAAGAAATTGACAATTAAACACAAACATACCGAATTCAAGTTGAGTTGGAATGGCAAGTAGAAGCTCCTTTGATTGTCACTTCAAAGACGGATTACACACTCAAATCCACTCTTCTCTCTTTTCTGGTCTAAACAAAAAAAAGAATAAAGAGGAGATACAACTTTTTCAAGCTATCTAACAATGTTCCTAAACCCTAAAAATGAACAATAAATTTAATCCTAGTCCTCCCTCCTTTCTTCTCTGTTAAACATGGTATTTATAGGGAAAAATCAGAGGGGTGAGGCTGTGAGGAGATTGGGGGAGCAAACGCTCCCCAACAGACTTAACCAAGCCGCGGAAACGCGGCTAGGGCTGCATTTTTGAGGCCCTGGTGTGGCCAGTTGGCCACACCCAATTGGATGATCTCCCTGGTTTGGTGATTCGCCTATATCTTCTACTGGTTTTCTCGTTTCTGCTCCAGAAATTGACAAAACAGCCTTTGATTGTTGACTTCAACCGCTAGATTTGGGAGGATTCTTTTCAACCGGTTTTCAACCTCTCTTATATGCCAAGATTTTGCCCTGATTCCTTGATTTCGAATTTATTCTGAATTAAATCAGAATTTGGTGGGCTTTCGGGCTTGTTTCTCTTTCCTTTCTTTTAGCAATTGGGCCTACATTGAACAAAGAAGAAGAAGACTTATTAATAGGATTTATTAGCTAAAAAGTATGGTAAGGTGACAATGTATATGCAAAATATGTGACTGATCATACCCCCACACTTATCTTTTGCTCGCCCTCGAGCAAAACATCAGACTAATGCTAATCGATTATTAGACCACTTTTGCAGGTCACTCGATTGGACTGAACATGTGCAACAAGCCGTTAAACCTCTAGATTACCCCTAGAGGACGAGTTTTATCTCGTGAGGGTTTTCAGTGGATTGCACCCACAAAATCCATAAAGAAAGAGAAAAAAGTTAGCATTTTCGAAAAGCATTTTGAAAAGAGAAAATACTTGAAGTATATTTGTGAGAGTTTAAGTAATCTATAAGTTATAGGAATATTAAAATTTTCATTCCTAAACTTAGTCTCCATTCAAAAACATGTCATCAATCAAAGTAAGGAGTCAAATTGTCTTTCTCATCTAGTCTATTACTTTACCTTGTGTCATATGCATCATCATGACTGTGAAGTTTGACTAAGGGTTCTTTAACATTAACTCCTATGCCTTATTTATATTTTTTTTTGGTGAAATTTATTCCTCAATTTCATTAGGCTTTCTAATCTGCCCATGTAACGAGCCTTTAGTCGGTGACACCCAAACCGGACAGTTTTAGGGCACCGGGTGAGAAAACACCCCTAAGGACTTAAACACTCGAGCAGACAAGGTCACGAAACTAAGGTTTTTATTTATAAAATGTACCCCTTTAAGGCATGAATACTTATACTTCATGAGGCACAAATACCCAGCTTAATCAGAGGATATATATATATATATATATATATATATATATATATATATATATATATATATATATATATATATATATATATATATATATATATATATATATATATTCAAACTTATCTAATTATCTTTTGCATAAATACCAAGGCTTGCTTAGGCCAAAGCACCTAACTAATCAATAATTAGATTTATTTATTTTTTTACATATATTTTTTTTATAAGGCATAAGAATCTTTATTTTTAAATCCTAAGTGTGTAAGTGTATTTAGTGTGCATATTTCATCAAGGTAAATATCAAGACTAAATTACTTTCACAAATTTTCTTCCTAACCCTAAAAATCAAACAAATCATCTTATTTTGACCAAGTGTAAGAAATCCTAATTATGATTTTTTTATTTCTTAAAATTGACTTAATTTCTTACAAAAATATATCAAAATATTGTTCTTACCTTTCAAAAAGTTTTTATATATATATACACAAAAAAAAATTACATTTTTTTTACATTTTACATTTTTTTGTTTTTTTTTGAAGTTATATTAGTCATGTTAGATACTTCCCCCATACTTATCTCATGCATTGTCCCCAATGTATGAAAGAAATGTATACATACATGAAATGAAATGTAAAAAAGGTGCATATATTATACAGAAATATGTATAACATCAAGTTTCTCTCACACCTAGATCTTTTTCGGTCTTATCCCTCTAGCTCTCTTCCCGTCATTCCAATGGGTCCTCTTTATAGGACATAGTTAGGATGCCAATTTTTCTATCATTTTAGCTCTCTTCCTCCCCAATCTCAACTTCTTTAGGTTTTCCTTCCTCATATTTCTACATTCATTATTCAAAAATTGATCACCACCACACTTCTCAGTTGGAACTTCCTCACTATGAATGCCTAGGAATTCTAACTCAGTTCCATATATCTCCTCAAAGCTTAGGTCAACACTTTCCCCTAGAGATGTGTAATTAACCAAAAGATCCCTAGTTGGTTCATCCAAACACGTGAGTTCTTCTTCGAAGAGGTTTTCAAAGAGTATGTCAATCGGAGGTTCTTGAACTATATTCTCATGTGATACATTATTGGTTGGCTCATCGAAAGTGAAGACATTCAAATCAAATTTCTCCTTTTTAAAGGGTACTTAACATTAGGATCTCCGACATATGCCTTCTCATCAAGATAATCGCATTCATTCTTAAATAATTCATTAAGAAACAGCGACTCATCTTCTATATCTTCACTCTCTTTATTACAATTATTTTCAACAAAGTTTGCCTCAAATGTTTGATCTCTTATCTTACGAGGTTGTTTTTCTAGGTTGAAGACATTGACTTCTCTAGTCATGTTCTCAAAAGTTAACCTCATGGACCCATTCCTACAATTGATGATGGCATTGGCAGTAGCAAGGAATGGTCGCCCTAGGATAACATGAGTTTGAGCCCTATGATTGGAGTTAGACACAGGTTGTGTCTCTAGAACTATGAAATCAACAGGGTAAATAAACTCCCCAACCCGGATAAGGACATCATTAATCTCTCCTTTTGGAACTTTAACTGAACGGTCAGCCAGTTGGATAGTGACTCGAGTTGGACTAAGATCGCCCAACCCGAGTTGTTGATAAACTGAGAATGGAAGCAAGTTGATACTTGCCCCCAAGTCAAGAAGTGCACGACTAATCTTGACTTGTCCTATTGTGCAGGCAATGGTTGGACTACCTGGATCCTTATACTTAACAGGGATCGGACCCGATAGTAGCTCACTAATGTTAGTGGCTAAGAAGACCTTTTTAGGTACATTAGTCTTCTCTTCTTGGTGCACATGTCCTTAAGAAACTTAGCATAAGATGGGACTTGTTGGATGGCATCAAGAAGTGGCACATTTATCTTCACTTGATTAAAGATCTCAATTATCTTATCCATGTGTGGATTTTGCTTGTCATTTTTCAGCCTATTAGGAAATGGTGCTATAGGCTGGTGCACATGACTGGTTGACTTATCTTTTTTAGATTCATCAAATTTAGGAGGAGTGGGATTAGATGAGGTGGATGCTGAAGTGTGATTGTGCTAACTAGGATTAGGTAGTGTTGACACTTGGTTATCAACTTTCTTTCCCGACCTCAATGCATGAACAGCATTACATTGATTCAGTGATTGATCCTCAACCAAATGAGCTTGTTGTGAATTCCTGGGAATCATAATTGGTTGACTGGGCAAGATACCCTTTTACCTTTCATGTTATGGGTTGGCTAACTGGCTCATTTGACCCTCTAACCTCTGTATTGTTTGCATGAGAGAATATTAGTTCTTCATGTACCTTTCCATGTTTCTCTCAAAATCAGTCATTCTCCTTTCGAGTTGAGGATTTTGGAAGGAAGATGGTGGAGCTTGGTTGAGAAAATTTTGTTGATAAATTGAAAATTTGTTGGAAGAATTGTGAGGGTGATTGGAAAAGTTGGGTTGATGATTGGAAGAATTATTGGAATGATGAAAGTGGCTTGCATGGTTTGACCGTAGGTGGTCATTATTTTGTTGGCTCCATGAGAAATTTGGGTGATTTCTCCAACCAGGATTGTACGTTGAAGCGTAAGGATCATTGTTCGGCCTTGAAAAGGCCGCATTCATCGATTCAGAAAAGTGTTGGTGAGCTTGAAATACAGGACACTCCTCAAACACATGATTCATGGCCTGACAGTAAGTACAACCCGGAGTTGAAAATTAGTTTGGGCTGACTTGATTGACTGGTCTTGGTTCCTTAGTTTCTAAAGCTTCCAGTCTTCTCGCTAGGTTAGCTAACTTAGCCTCATTAGCTATGAATGATTCAATCGAATGGAGACCTCCTTTTGAAGAGATAGAGTTTGGATTTCTAGAGCTTTCACTAGAAGGTTCCCATTGGATGGTCTTGTCAGCTAGATTCTCATATAAATCCCATTCTTCATGCTCATCCTTCTGCAAGAATCCCCTTGGCACATGTTTTCTAAGAGGGTCTTGGTCTAGTAGTCTAAACCGTCATAAAAAGTTTGGCATTGTCTCCATTTCTCTATTCCATGATGAGGACATTGGACAAGGAGGTCTTTGAAGCGTTCAAAGTACCTCCAAAATGGTTCACTAGGTTCTTACTTAAACTGCATGATGTTTTTCCTAATGAGAGCGGTCTTATGGATTGGATAGAATTTCTTCAAGAAGACCTTGATGAAACCATCTCAGGATGTGATAGAGCCGGCCGCTAAGCTGTAGAGCCATTTCTTGGCTAAGTCTTTAAGAGCAAATGGGACAAATCTTAACCTAATAGCATCATCTGCAAGGTGTGAGATTTTCATCATTAAGCATACTTTCTTAAATTCTCTTATGAAGAAATAAGCATCTTCAGACTCTAAGTCATGGAACTTAGGGAGTGTACTGATGAACTGTGGCTTAAGCTCAAAGTTGTGTTCACCAACCGATGGAAGTTGGATGCATGATGGAAGTGATGTTCTAATGGGATAGAACCTATCCTGCAAAGATGTCGGTTGATCCATAACCAAATCTGGTCTTGGTTCGAACTTGGGTGGTGATGTGTTTTTAGTTAACCTAGATGAATTAGGGTCTCTTGATCACACTTGCATACACAAACACATTCACAAACAAGTTCACCAATAGTCAAGAAGAGAAAACAACCAAGCCTAGTTTAAGGTAACCTTGACCTAGATAACTCCTAACTGGTTGATTGTCCACAGGAGGCATAATGTAGACTTTGACCAAAAGCTAATCAGCCAGGTCAGGGCAAGATTGGTGGGAGGTTATCCGTCAAAAACGTTCCTTAATTAAGTAACCACCAACTTTCGGACTTTTGGCCCTTAATCCCCTTCCTAGACACTGATTTGGCAGGAGTCAAATTCCAACACCTTTCCCCTTAGGATAATCTCCTAGTGAGTTCGAGATGTCCCTAAGGCCAACGTCTATCAAATTTTACTTAGGCTTAGGTTGTGCGTGCTTGGAGATGGTTTGTGGGCTAAGCAAGGGTAAGGACTTCCCCACCTTATCTTGACTTGGGTTTTGCCCTTAGAATTGATTTGTGCAAAGTGTGCAAGATATAGAAAAGTAGCATTCAAAAGCAAATATCACCCAAGAATGTTTCCTAAACTATATGCTATGCAAACATACCTTGTCTCCAGCTATCTTCAACAGTAATTGTAAAATAAATGTAATTACACAAATGCCTAGAATGCAAGTCAAAACATTTTTTTTTAAGCAATTAACAATCACTCAAATTACTGTTGGATTAAAATAGGGATGGCGGAGAGCAGATATAGCAAGAATATAAGTACAAAAACTTAATTTTTTTGCGAGCAATATGTCCTGCAAAAAAAGAGTTTTAGTAGTCTAATGAAATTTTCAACTTTTGCAACGCAATTTCTTGAAATTCTGTTTCCTACTTTCGAGAGTAGGGGCACAGAATTTGCAAGTCTTCTCTTACAAAGTTTGAATGCTAGATCTGAATCTTAAAGTCCCTGAAATAAGACACCAAACTTATTGAAAAAGAATTACACCGTTCCCTCCCCGGCAATGGCGCCAAAAATTGATTGACAAAATCAAAGAGTTAAGAGATTTACCGTGTAGCTTCGGGCTAACGGGTCATGTCCACGAGGAGGAATGCGATGAAAGCTTTTCGGTGTTTTGTTTAGTAACAAAGAATTGTGCTCGTTTTTTAATTGACAAGAGAATGGAAAGAAGGGAGATGATTAAAAGAGAAATTGTAACTTTTGAGAAGGCTTTGGAAAAGGTGATTTAAAAAGCTTGAAAATTGTTTGGTTGATTATAATATAAGAAGGAGAAGATCTGGGCTCACTAATTTCATTTACTTCACTACTTATCTCAAGAATAATTTTAGTGCATCACTTTTTATCATAGGCAAAAGAGCTTAATTTCTTTTAGTGTTCAAGTAAAACAAATGAGATGATTTCGGATCAAATCTTGAGATCTTTCTTAACACAACATTAAAAATAGAATGTTAAACCATCAAGCGCGAGGAAGTAAGTATGGAATAAAAACGATTTACAAATAGTTATGCCTTGAAAATCTAAGTTTTAAAAGAAGAGCATCATCATCAGCTTTCAAGAATAAAAATTAACTTTAGGCATTATGATTCAAGAGAGTTCTTTCATCAAATTCAATCGAGAGAGAAGAGGTAGAAAACATCAATTAGTGAGCCCAGAAAACGATTTAGGTACTCATTATGAAATGAAAACAAACAAGAAATTGGCAATTAAACACAAACATACCGAATTCAAGTTGAGTTGGAATGGCAAGTAGAAACTCCTTTGATTGTCACTTCAAAGACGGATTACACACTCAAATCCACTCTTCTCTCTTTTCTGGTCTAAACAAAAAAAAAGAATAAAGAGGAGATATAACTTTTTCAAGCTATCTAACAATGTTTCCTAAACCCTAAAAATGAACAAGAAATTTAATCCTAGTCCTCGCTCCTTTTTTCTCTGTTAAACATGGTATTTATAGGGAAAAACCAGAGGGGTGAGGCTGTGAGAAGATTGGGGAAGCAAACGCTCCCCAACAGACTTAACCAAGCCGCAGAAACGCGGCTAAGGCCGCGTTTTCGCGACCCTGGTGTGGCCAGTTGGCCACACCCAATTGGATGATCTCCCTGGTTTGGTGATTCGCCTATATTTTCTACTAGTTTTCTCGTTTCTGCTCCAGGATTTAACGAACAGCCTTTGATTGTTGACTTCAACCGCTGGATTTGGGAGGATTCTTTTCAACCGATTTTCGACCTCTCTGATATGCTAAGATTTTGCCCTGATTCCTTAATTTCGAATTTATTCTGAATTAAATCAGAATTTGGTGGGCTTTTGGGCTTGTTCTCTTTCCTTTCTTTTAGCAATTAGGCCTACATTGAACAAAGAAGAAGACTTATTAATAGGATTTATTAGCTAAAAAGTATGATAAGGTGACAATGTATATGCAAAATATGTGACTGATCAGTGATGAAGGACTCATAATCTGTGATTTGAGGCCACTAAGAGGAGTTGACACTAGCTCAGCAAGAACAGCAAGTTGATCGACGATGGACATTTTTTCTTTTGAATAATATTCTGACATGTACAGAGCGCCTTTTCTTGAATGCATCAAGTTGATATTTAGGAGTCGTTATCCTGGCTCTTGATTGCGCAGAATAAGTCAAACGTTTTTGGCAGTTGATAAACCTACAACTTGGGCAAGGATTGATTCAGTGAAGGATGAGATGAACCAACTCAAGAGAGTTTGATCTTGAAGCTGCCAAGATTAGAAATCAGGATTCGGAGTAGTAGTAGGAAGCCATCAAGAAAGCCTGCCTTCCATACCATAAATTCGAAGAATGAGAAGAAATTGAGAGTTCCATAGGAGAGAGTTTTGTGCAATTCAAGTTTCAGAGGAAGCATATGAGAAATCACTGCCGCAGAGGAAAGTGGATGGTTTGACGAGGAAAAGGGTGTGGATGAGGCTCTGATACCAAGTTAATTTTGAATTGGATTTTGGCTAATCAATTTGAGTTTCCAGCCTCATCCATTTATAATCGAATTTTGTTTACAATCTTAACAACTTGATAAGATCTAAACAACATTTCTAACTTGATTAGGATAAGGTATGATTGGTTTAAACTGAAGGCGATTCTCTACTATCCAAACTTAGATTAGGGAGATCTTGCTTGGTTTTTCAAACAACACTAATAAGTGGGGTATTTTGTTTGACTAGTGGGGGAAAGAGACTGTTATCATGAAATCCCAATTAGTCCTGCTTCCATGTGCGTGGGATCACAGTGATGATCCACGAATTAATAATTGTTTTCAGACGGTAGACTCAAAGTCACTGCTCAACAGTCCTTAGTTTATGATTTTGTACCTCAGTCCAGAATCTTTTGTGCAAAACGAAGACCATATGCATGCACTTGATATCAGGATGTGTTGTAAAACTCCGAGAATATAACATCAAAGCAGAGAATTTTTAGAGACAGAGTAGAAGTAGGAATTCTTATTGATTTCTGAATTTGTGTACATTGAAATGAATCAGGAAGGGCCTATTTATAGGAAAACCTTGGGGGCACTATGCAGTCGCTTGCGTCATCGCTTACATTAGCGCATAGTAAACTTATTAATGATGCATAGTGACGTTAGGTGGTGGAGTTGACGGGGTGGACAGACATTGCTGTGGATTTTTCTTAACACTCCCCCTTGACTGTCCACCATACATGATGTCTCATTAAAAATCTTGCTAGGAAAATCCAGTGGGACAAAACCATAGCGAAGGGAAAAAGAGTACATCATCTCTGTATACGTGTTTTATGCTGCCTCGTTAAAAACCTTACCAGGAAAACCCTGTGGGACAAAACCATAGTAAGGGAAAAAGAGTGCAGCCACGTAAGCTCCCCTCAAGTTGACATAAGTAGTTCTTCTTCATAAGTCTCGCTTATGACGCATCCCAATATCATGAATAAGCTTTCTGAGAGTTGTAGGGGGAAGCGCCTTTGTAAAGAGATCTGCCACATTATCACTTGATCGGATATACTGAATATTAATTTTCTTATCCTTTTCAAGATCTTGGCTGAATGAGAAGAACTTTGGGGGTATATGCTTGGTACGGTCACTTTTGATGAATCCTTCCTTCATTTGAGCGACACATGCAGCATTGTCTTCAAACAGTATTGTTGGATCTCTGTTGACTGGTAATCCACAAGTTTCTTGGATGTGTTGAGTTACAGACCTTAGCCATACACATTCTCGACTTGCTTCATGGAGTGCTATGACTTCAGCATGATTAGAAGAAGTGGCAATAAGTGTCTGCTTTTGTGAACGCCAAGAGATCGTTGTACCTTCACATGTGAACACATATCCTGTTTGAGACTTGCTTTATGTGGATCTGACAAATAACATGCATCTGCATAACCAGTTATTTCTTGTTTTGATCCTCTGGAATAAAACAAACCAAAGTTAGTTGTTCCTCGAAGATAACGAAATACATGTTTAATACCATTCCAATGTCTCCGTGTAGGAGATAAGCTAAATCTTGCTAATAAATTAGTAGCAAATGCTATATCTGGTCGGGTACAATTAGCTAGATACATAAGAGCTCCAATTGCACTTAGGTATGGTACTTCAGGACCAAGAACCTCTTCATTATCTTCGCGAGGGCGAAATGGATCTTTTTCCACATTCAATGATCTAACAACCATTAGAGTGCTTAAAGGATTTGCTTTATCCATTTTAAAGCGTTTTAAAACCTTTTCAGTGTAATTTGATTAATGCAAAAGTATTCCACTTTGAAAGTGCTCAATCTGTAAACCAATACAATATTTGGTTTTTCCAAGGTCTTTCATTTCAAATTCACTCTTTAAATATATCATTGCTTCTAGGATTTCTTTGTGAGTCCCATAATGTTTAAATCATCAACTTATACAGCAATGATAATGAATCCGGATGTTGTTTTCTTTATAAAAACACATGAACATATAGGATTATTTACATATCCTTCTTTTAATAAATACTCGCTTAAGCGATTATACCACATGCGCCCTAATTGTTTTAACCCATATAACGATCTTTGCAATTTGATCGAATATAATTCTTTAGGTTTTGAACTTAATGCTTCAGGCATTTTAACTCCTTCAGGGATTTTCATATAAATATCGCTATCAAGCGATCCATATAAATAAACTGTAACAACATCCATAAGACGCATTTCTAAATTTTTAGAAACTGCTAGGCTGATTAAATATCTAAACGTAATTGCATCCATTACTGGAGAATACGTTTCTTCATAATCAATTCCAGGTCTTTACGAAAAACCTTGAGCAACAAGTCGAGCTTTATACCTTACAATCTCGTTTTTCTCATTGCGTTTTCGTACAAAAACCCATTTGTATCCTACTAGCCTCACGGCTTCAGGCGTGAGGATAATAGGTCCAAATACTTTACGCTTATTAAGCGAACTCAATTCAGCCTGTATAGCGTCTTTCCACTTTGTCCAATCATGTCTATTTTGACATTCAGTGACGGATCTTGGTTCAGGATCCTCACTTCCGTTAACAATATCACATGCTATAGAATAGGAAAATATTTCATCCATATTTTCTATCTCATTGCGATTCCATAATCCTCTTGTATTGATATAATCAATAGAGATCTCATAATTTTCTATATCTTTAGGATTTTCCATCTCTTGATTTGTCTTATTTTGTGTTTCTTCTAGAACACATCCTTGTATATTGGGTTTATTTTGTGTTTCTTCTGGAACACATTCTTGCACATTGGGGTCATCGTGCTTATCTGCTCCTTTTCTTTTTCGAGGATTTTTATCTTTGGAACCGATTGGTCTACCATGCTTCAGGCGTGTCTTAGACTCATTAGTGACTTCATTCTCGGATTGTCCTTTTGGGATTTCAATCCGAGCAGGAGCATTTACAGCTGGTATATATGATTTAGTCACTCTTTTCGTATCAGTGAACGCATCTGGCAATTGATTGGCTATTTCTTGTAAATGCATAATCTTTTGCACTTCTGTCTCACATTGTTTTGTGTGAGGATCAAGATGCAATAAGGACGGTTCACTCCATGTAATCTCCTTCTCCAGCTGTTTCTTTTCTCCCCCTAATGCTGGGAAAATTGCCTCATTGAAGTGGCAATCGGCAAATCGAGCCGTAAAAACATCGCCGGTTTTAGGCTCAAGATATCTTATAATAGAAGGAGATTCATAGCCGACATATATTCCCAGTCTCCTTTGAGGACCCATCTTTGTACGTTGTGGTGGAGCAATCGGCACATATACCGCACAACCAAAAATTCTAAGATGGGAAATATTTGGTTCTTGACCAAATGCTAATTGTAGAGGGGAGTATTCATGATATGCACTTGGTCTGATGCGAATTAATGCTGCAGTATGTAAAACTGCATGACCCCATACAGAAATAGGAAGCTTTGTTCTCATTATTAATGGTCTAGCAATAAGTTGGAGGCGCTTAATCAGTGACTCAGCCAAACCATTTTGTGTATGTACATGGGCAACAGGATGTTCAACAACTATTCCAATAGACATACAATAATCATTAAACGCCTGAGACGTAAACTCACCAGCATTGTCAAGTTTAACTCTCTTGATTGTATAATCAGGAAATTGTGCCCATAATCTAATTATCTGAGTAAGAAATCTCGCAAATGCCACATTGCGAGTTGACAATAAACGAACATGTGACCATCTACTAGAGGCATCTATCAATACCATAAAATATCTAAATGGTCCACACAATGGGTGTATAGGCCCACAGATATCACCTTGGATACGTTCAAGAAATGTAGGTGATTCTGTTTTTATTTTAGCTGGTGATGGCCTTGTGATTAATTTTCCTAGAGAACAAGCCTCACATGGAATTTTACTAACTTGAAGGATCTTCTGGCCCTTTAATGTATGTCCAAGTGAATTCTCAATAATTCTTCGCATCATCATTGAACCAGGATGACCTAAACGATCATGCCACAGAGTTACTGTCTCTATATCTTCTTTAACTACCATATGTGACTCTATCACATTTATATATGTGTAATGCAATCCTGAGGAAAGCTTTGGTAGTTTTTCTAGTATGCACTTCTTTCCTGATACATAAGTAGTAAGATACATATACCTCATATTTTCTTCAGTTGCAGATTGAGTATCATATCCATGAAGATATATATCATTAAAACTCAACAAATTTCTTTTGGATTTTGGTGAGAACAAAGCATCTTTTATGAAAAACTTTGTTCCATTTGGCAATATAAAGCTGGCTTTACCAGTCCCTTCAATCAAGTCTACAGGACCTGATATTGTATTGATGATTGCCTTTGTTGGTTTTAATTCAGAGAAGTACCTTTTATGTTTGAGAATAGTATGTGTTGTACCGCTATCCGGTATGCAAATCTCTCCACTTTTGGTCTTGACTTCATCATTAGAATATTCCATATCAAGCTTCATGCAAAATAAACAATTTGGTAAGAATAAAATTTGAAACATATTATTATAAGGGAAATATTTTATTCAAAGATAAATTTGAAAATTACAAATAACAAAATATGATAATACATAACCATATGCCTAATTATCACCAATGTCATGATGGGTTGGAAGATCAAAAAAATCATCAGTAAAATCTGAAGCATCAAGATGAGTTGAATCATCCATAGGATCATCATGTTCAGTGAAATTCACTTCTTTCTCTTTTCCTTTCAAGGATGCTTTGTAAAGCTTGCAAATGTGCTCCGGCGTTCGGCACACTCTAGACCAGTGTCCTTTGGAGCCACATTTATAACAGGAATCTTCAGAATTCCGAAGAGAACTTTCACGAACATCTTTTCCTTTTTCATGTCTTTCTACATGATGCTTCTTGTGGATCGCGTTATTCTGTGAAGGGTTGTAAAAACCACTTCGATCGCGTCCACGGCCACGTCCACGGCCACGACCATGACCACGACCACGGCCGCGTCCATAATTATATCCTCGTCCATAATTTTTAGAAAATGCAGCATTTGCTTCTGGAAGTGCTGCTGAACCAGTGGGACGAGACTGATGATTTTTGATCAAAAGTTCATTATTTTTCTCTGCCACAAGAAGAGATGAAATTAGTTCAGAATATTTCTTAAAGCCACGCAACCTATATTGTTGTTGCAGTGTTATATTAGATGCATGAAATGTGGAGTAAGTTTTCTCCAACATTTCTTCATCTGTGATATCTACCCCAAAGAATTTCAACTGAGATACTATTCTGAACATTGCAGAGTTGTAGTCGCTAACTTTCTTAAAATCTTGGAAGCGCAAAGCATTCCATTCATCACGGGTGGCAGGGAGTATAACTTCCTTTTGATGATCAAATCTTTCTTTGAGATTTTTCCATAAGACACCTGGGTCTCTTACAGTGAGATATTCACATTTTAAACTTTCATCAAGATGTCTGCGGATAAAGATTGTCGCCTTTGCCTTATCTTGCAATGTCGTAGAGTTTATTTTTTTAATGGTTTCAGTGAGACCCATTGACTCAAGATGCATCTCAATATCAATAACTCAAGACATATAATTTCTCCCCGTGATATCAAGTGGAACGAACTCAGCTTTGCAAAGTTTTGACATGGTGATAACTATAACAAAATATAAAAATAATTAGAATCATAACATTTTTATTTCTCAAAGAAAACTTGCATGTCAATCATAATAGCTACAAGCAGAAGAGGGAAGGTGAACATTAAAATAAAAAAATACGGGTACAATTCACTTGGATTCATATCTCCAAGAAAACGAAAGAAGTATTGATGATGATGACGACAATAATAAACATCAAAGCTGGACTAAGCATCTTGCGAAAAACTCGAACGCAAAACTTTTAGAGATGATGAAAATTTTGAGAAATGAAGAGAGATTAAGGAGTGAGTTGTGTGGTTTAGAACTCACCAATTTATAGGATGAAAAACAGCCGTTTATAACCATTGGGGTTTTAGCCGTTTGGGGATATAGCCGTTGGGGGAGAGAGAAAGATAATTTAGATTTTATATAATTAAATATTGTAATTAGAAAATGATAAAATAAATGCATTGTACTACATATATTTATGAGTTATAATATATGCACGCCACTCTACTAGTGGGTGTTTTGCAGGCATAATTAATAAAGTAATAATTATTGAAATAAATATTGGCACACCACGCTACTCGGTAAACCTTTCAGTGGGTGTTTGTCCAGATATAGTAGCAGAATAATAAAATATACAATATTGGAGGCTTGGGGTTTAATCCACGCAAGCATCAAATTAGAGGTTAGTAAAGATATCATAATCACATCACTTTACTATAAATAGGTGGCAGAGCCTCCTTTCATTATAGTAGTGGTGTTATATAATATAATTAATATAATAATCTAGTTTTTCGTAATCACATCACATTACTATAAATAGGTGGCAGAGCCTCCTTTCATTATAGTAGTGGTGTTATACGAATATTATAATTATAGTGACTTGTCAATTTTACCTTGAGATTGTAGAGCTAGAGGCTGGGACTTGTGATAGGACTTTTCCTTGAGCAATGGAAGCAGAGGCTCGTGACAAGTTTTACCTTAAGCTAATGGAGGCAGAGACTTGACGTGGTAGGCTTTTTCCCTGAGCTGACGGAGGTAGAGGATGGCGACAGACTAGAGTGATCGTGCTGATAACGTGTTATAAAACTCCGAGAATATAACACCAAAGCAGAGAATTTTTAGAGACAGAGTAGAAGTAGGAATTCTTATTGATTTCTAAATTTGTGTACATTGAAATGAATCAGGAAGGGCCTATTTATAGGAAAACCTTGGGGGCACTATGCAGTCGCTTGCGTCATCGCTTACATCAGCGCATAGTAAACTTATTAATGATGCATAGTGACGTTAGGTGGTGGAGTTGACGGGGGACAGACATTGCTGTGGATTTTTCTTAACAGGATGCACATTTTGGCAAAACAATTTGCTCTCTTGATTTAGTAGACTATCCCAAGATGTGGGTAGAACTTTCGACCATGCCTCTGACTACCGTGCTCTTGAGTTCAAGCAAGAGGTCTGAGTTTGTGAACAACTTTAGAGTTGGTAGCACATGTGAGATGTTTGGGGTTTGTGTTGCCCACTCTACCTTCCTCTCAACCACTTATTGTTGCTCTCTCTTTTTCCCCTCCTGTTATGGCTTGCTCTGCTCCCTATCCTCTTCCTCATCTACTGCCGACCCCTACTCTCATTGTCTGCTCTGGTCACCAACCCCTTCCATCTATACTACTGACACCATCCCGTTCCTCTTTGTTTTAGTGTCCATCAATATTCCGCTACTTGTCTCACACTACCACATGGCATAATATTAGCATGGACGTCATGTTAGGTCTTCTAAAAACCCATAAGAAACACGCTATTGGTTTAGTTTCAAGAGCAAATCTTCCCAACTTATCACGTTACCGAGTGAATCCGATAGAGCATGTAGAGCTTAAAAGACAAGTTGATCTTAAGTTGTCTAGTGCTGAAGTTACCAAAAACACATGTTAATAGGACAATAGATGAGAGCCCTCGTGATGAGATTGCTTATGGTTTAGGGCTTAGACAACCCACAGATCTTATCCCTATATCTGATCACTATAAAGTTTCTGAGTCTGTATCACCACTTGCATCATCTACTGTATCAAACATGTACGAATTATACAAAAAAATTAGTGATAAGATTAAACGAAATAATGCCAACTATGAGATACGAGCTGATGTTAAGAACATATTAAATTTTTTTAAATGTTGGCGAGGTTGTTAAAAGGTTGCATGCTTGTAGTGCTGATCCATTTCAAATTTTGAATAAATTGAATGATAGTGTTTATGTTATAGATTTTAATTTAAATTCTACTCTCAATATTAAAAACCTACTAGATTACGAGGGTCTTGATTTAACCTACTGTTTGATAAGCCTTCTCCTGAGCCTAATTTTGAGAGCCTAATTTGAGAGACCTTCTCTTTCTCCACTCTAAAATATTTTACCTAATACAGCAGATACAATCGATAAAATCTTTGATGATGAGATTATTGCCACAATAATGGCTGGATTCGAAGATATCTGGTTCGTCAGAAAGGGAAAGCACCGACTGATGATGCATGAATTGATCCGAATGTTGTTGAGCGATACAAGAGTATTTCTACACTAGACTCGACGGGGTCAAGTCTTTTTCCACCCGAGGGAAATGATAAGGACATCCAGCCACGACCTCGGAGCATATATCACCGTTAGAGAAAACGAGTTGCCTCAATTGTGTTCGAGTAGTTCAAGTAGTCTATGTAGTTTTTTTATTTTATTTTTGATTTTTTTTAGTTTCTTTGTATTAGTTTTAATACATTAGTTATATCCTGAGAGTTGACTTTTGTAAAGCCTATAAATATGCCTTAAGACTTCTATTATTAATTATTGAATGGTTAAAATTAAAACTTTTTTCAATTAAAATTTTTAAGATTGTTATTTTGAGTTTTAGGGTGTGAAGCCTGTGATGCAAGAGGTGTGAAGCCCGAATTTATCCCGTTCTTATTTCTTTTCCCTCAAACTCTAATCTTTTTTTATCTCTTTTTCTAAAATCCTAGTTTTCTTTTTCATTGATTGAAGGTGATTGCGATCATATTTTACATCAGTCTGCGTGAGACCATTCCACCTAGGAGTACAATCAGATACAAATATATCTAATCCTATCTAGTTTCTACATTGGTTTGTAAATACTAGAGATGTAAACAAATATAAATAGTCTGCTTTGAACCCAAAGCCAAATTCATAATTTGATAGATATGTGATATATATTTTTATTTTAATGTAAGAAAGGTCTGAAAAAAAGTTCGAACTTGTATATTCAATATTATCAGACTAATAGCAGTATCCGATTAGAATATGAATTTGTTTTAGTCAAATATGGATACTAAATTCAATGTCCGAATATTATTCGTACTCGTATCCATATTCACTACAAGAAAAAGGATACAGATATGGAAACACTAATATCTGATCCGCATCTGAACTGTTTACATCCCTAGTGGATACATATATAAGTTTTCCTTACAGATCTATTTTTATGTCCATATACATATCCATGATTGAGAAACAATAACAAATATGGTAAATGCATATCCAATATCCGAAGTACCCTTAATATGGAGTCTTTTTAGCTCATCATACATAATTAGTTCATGAGAAAAGAATGTAAAAAAATTAACTTATATAACTGATATATATATATATATATATATATATATATATATATATATATATATATATATATATATATATATATATATATATATATAGAGAGAGAGAGAGAGAGAGAGAGAGAGAGAGAGGTCTTTGTGTGAGAAACTTTCTCACACGAAGACCGTGAGAAAACCATATAGGGGCGATCATGTGGATGATCTTCATCTTGATCTATATACTTTATTTAGGCTACCAAAAAAAATCACGTGAGTTTAAGTCTTTTTACCCATGCAACAAGTGGTTACAAAACATACGTTTATTCGCCGTAGAATAAACATGTCACTTGATGCATGGGTAAAAAGACCTGGAATCGCGTGATTTTTTATTAGTAGTCTAATTAGAGTATGTAGATCAAGATGAACGGTTCGGATCATCCATAAAATCTCTCTTATATGGTTTCTCACGAAGCTTATTTTGAGAAAGTTTCTCATTTGAAAATTTTCATATATATATATATATATATATATATATATATATATATATATATATATATATATATATATATATATATATATATATAGACTTGTGTCATTCTAGAAGGATTCGAAGTCGAATCCTTCCCACTCAAATACAACCCTAAGACATCCGAATGTAAGATCCACTCCGTTAAAGATCTACATTATTTCAAGTAACTAAAAATTAAAAATCATGTATTTAAATACTTTTTGCCCATCCATCAAGTAGGCGCAAAATGGACGGCCGAAAATAGCATATTGCTTAGCTCTACATTTTAGACATACAAATTCTCGATCCGACTATTTCATCATGATCTAAACACTTAAAAACCCTCACCAATTTTTGTTAGATTTCAAATATTCTATACCGTTAAACTAACCAACTCGTTAGTTCAGCCGTCCATTTTGCGCCTACTTGATGAATAGGCAAAAGATATTCAAAATATATGATTTTAAGTTTTTAGTTACTTGAAATAATTTAGATCAACTTCAATGAAGTGAATCTTGCATTCGGATGTTGTAGGGTTGTATTTGAGTGAGAAGGATCCGGCCTCAGTCCTTCCGGAATGACACAAATCTCTCTATATATAGAGAGAGATAGACTTGTGTCATTCCAGAAGGATTCAAGCCCGAATCATTCCCACCCAAATACAGCACTCCGACATCCGAATACAAGATCCACTTTGTTGAAGTTTATCTATATTATTTCTAGTATCTATAAACTTGAATTCTTCTCCAATGAATATGAGGCACTCCAAATACTAACAATCTCCACCTTGACTCATGTTCATTGAGTCCCTCCGTAGAATTTGGCCTCTGCTTCATTCGTCTTCCTTTCTTCCCCTTTTGTGACTTCACATGGCTCCTCCTAAGAGCCCGTTCGCCACCTTACCTTTGAAGAACCTTGATGAAGCTCAGAGATGTTCTAAACTTTTCCACCGGGAAGGTCTTTGTCATCATATCTACTGGATTTTTCTTCGTGCTGATCTTTACCAAATCGATCACCTTATGATCCATCACCCACTGATGTATCTGATACCTCACATCAATGTGCTTCGTCCGCTTGTGATACCTGTAATCCTTAGCGAGATGAATCGCACTCTGGCGTAGCAATGAACCCGAACCGAATCGTGTATGATACTAAATATCTCAACCAATCCTTTCAACCACAAAGCTTCCTTTAATGTCTCAGCTGCAGCCATATACTCTGCCTTTGTTGTTGAAAGAGCAATTGTATCTTGCAACTCTACCTTCCAACTAATTATGCACAGCTACTGTAAACACATAGCTCGTCGTAGATCTTCGCTGATCAAGAACTCTTGCATAACCTGCATCAACTTAGCCTTGTAGTAACTTAGGCTTCTCCGTTTTCAATCTCTAAAACATCAAGCCTAATCTCACAGTTTCTCGCACCTACTTCACTGCTTTCCAATGTTGTTTTCCCTAATTTGATGGAACCAACTTACTATACTAACTGCATAGGCTAAGTCAGGCCTAGTGTAGACCATAGCATACATGAGTGATCCCACCACTCTAGCATATGATACTCGAGACATCTCTTCCTCCTCTTCCGGTGATTGTGGAAATTGCTTGGAGGATAATTTGAAGTGACCTGCCAAAAGAGTGATGACTGGTCTTATTCCTGTCATGTTGAATCTCTCCAACACTTGAGAACATAGTTCTCCTGAGATAACCAAAGTTTGCCTGAGCTTGTCTTGAGTGATCTCCATACATAAGATCTTCTTGGCTTCTTCCAAATCCTTCATGTTCAATTCCTTCTTGAGCTGAGCTTTAAGCTTCTGAACATGTGTCTTGTTTCTTGCAGTAATCAGCATATCCTTCATGTCCAATTTTGCTACACTTAGAAGGTCGCCTAAAACAATTTGCTCTAGTAGACCATCCCTAGATGTGGGCAGAACTTTCAACCATGCCTCTGATTACCGTGCTCTTGAGATCAAGCAAGAGGTCTGAGCTTGTGAAGAACTTTAGAGTTGGGAGCACATGTGAGACGTTTGGGGTCTGCGAGCAACTTAAGAAAAAAGTTAGTAACACATTGTGACAAGTTCTAAAGCTCAAAACATGTTACCAGTAAGGGTGAGAATGGGTCGGGCAGGGCCGGGCGCGGTGCTGATCCAAACTGAATTGGGTGGGATGCGGCCAACCCGGTCAAAAACAGTGCCCATTTTCATTCGGGCCGAAAATCAACTAATATAGCTCAAGAAATCTTAAAAAATTTATAAGCAGCAGCAGAACTAGTAGAATAATTCACATTCGACCAAAACAATATTTTATGACATATTTCACATTGAATTCAGTATAACTCCATCATTTGATCACATCATTAGCTAAGAAAAAATAGTAAGCATACACATTACAGATGTAGCTATGGAAAATATATTTAATCAAGTTGGAAGTCAATTTGATCATATACAATAAGCAAATAGCTAAGCAAAATGAAGCCTTCAGAAGGTCTCTTACCCTTCTTGACAAGATAACAGAAGGATAAAAAAAAAACGAAAAAAAAACGGGGGGAAAAACAGAAAAAAAAATAAGAAGACTACACTAAAAATACAGTAACTTTACAAATGGGTATCTTATGAAGAAAATGCATGAATTTGTATCACATATATCATAGTTTTGAAGTCCATCTTTTGATCTCCATAAGTAACTTAAGAACACCAGAGGTGTTCAGTAGATGAATGATAATTTGATAGTCACTGCACAGATAAAAGTAAAATTATATGGAAATAATGAAGACTTGAGCTTTTCTTCATGTATTTAGTCAATTCCTCATCAATAAACCACTCTCTCTCCGAACTAGACCTCTGGAGCTTGGACAAGTTGGCGAATGTTCGTAGGGAAGATGTCATTCTGATTGCCATCAGGCAATCTCTTTGCACTGATCACATTTGTGATGGCAATCTCTTTGCTCTGATCACATTTGCAGCGTCTGAAGGATGAAAAGCATCCCAAAAGACATTTTGATCGATCTGGACAGACTTTCGAAGTTGGTCCACACGCACTAGACCTCCGAATCTCCCTCAAACAAGCAACATAAGAGTGGGTGACCTCAAAACCTGCAACCACCAAACCAGTTGGAACTCTGAATAACTACTGGTGCAGCAATCTAGTGTAGGGTGCAAGACCCGTAGCTGTTATAGTTTTGAATGATGTCCGATAAAATGGGGTTAAGATTTGCGTACAAAGAGAGACCCAATCAGGTTTGAGCTCAGCTCCATGATGAGGTCCTTCAGCATTTTGTTGAAGCGTTGGGCTAATTGATTTGGGAATGCCACACAGTCATTGCCCGCTGATGGATTGATTTCCCTCTTGTACCTGGAATGCATCCAATGGGACCAATATTTGCGACAACGATCTTTCTAGCATCCAAATTGTACAATCTCTACAATGTGAGCATGCAAATAAATAACATGTTAGATGTGCATTATCCAATATTGATGTAGAAGATTGGATGAAGAAAAAAATCCACATTATTTAGGAGAGGGAGCAGGCTCAAGGACTGCATCAACATATCAATATATCATAACAAGATTGCACAGACAGATGAAGAAATAACTGAAAGAACAGGACAGGTCTAAAAAATCAGCATATACCAAACAGCTTAAAATAAGAATAATGATTTTAAATGAATTTGTAGAATAATGATTGAATAATACCTGACTGACTTTGCCTCTGCAATTTCTCTCTCCCGTTATTCTTCTGCAAAACAGACAAATATATTAAGAAAACGCAATAGAAAAATTAAAAAAGAATTTGTAGAATCTGAATGGAACCAAACACCGAATGCACCAAAAAATTGAGACAGTGGCCTTTAAGTAAATATATGAAAGCATGACAAAGAAATACAATATTGTCAATTAGACAATTAAAAGAAAAGGAATAAATATAGGAATGACAAGATACATTGTAAACATACCCTGAAGGATTTTGTTTCGCTTCTTTCTAGTAACCTTCTTTTGCAATCAATTGTACTATGTTAGGAAACTAAAAGGCAAAGATACAACAGGGATACATAAAAGATAAACTATTCTGTGAAAATACGGCCTCTAAATAAAGTATATATATACAATAATAGATAGGTATCATATGTCAGACAAATTAAAGCTTTCAGGAGACTAGAAAGAGAGGCATAAAAGGAGTACAAAAATAACTAAATAGTTGAACTTAGAGAATAAAATTCAAACCGCATAAAGATTTTAATACACCTTGAAAGATTTACTACCATTTCTTGTTCATACTATTATTCTCCTACTACAGTAAATACACACACATACACACAATTCTTCAAAAAATAATGCAAAAGAAAAAAAATTGTTCGTCTGCATCCTATGGAGACTGCCTGCTGGTGTCTGTGGGGGGGGGGGGGGGGGGGGGGGGGGGGGGGGGTGGGGGGGCAGATGATGATGATGATATGTAACACATATGAGAGAGTGAGAGTGGCGGTGTGACACATGTGAGAGAGAGAGAGAGAGAGAGAGAGAGAGAGAGAGAGAGAGAGAGGTTTTCCTTAATTTAAAGAAAAGAAGAGTGTGGGTAGATGGGACAAGTGGCACATTTCTGGATATCTATTTTTCCTACTTGGTAGCATATGGGAAGGGGAGAGAAAACTGGCACAGAACAGAATGGAAAAGATTAGGATTTGGGATAGACTTGGGGAAGAAGATAGGGATTTTAGCTCGCACCCAGGAGAATCATTCTCCCACTTTAATGTCTCACGCACAAAGATTCAATTAAAACCAATTTGGGGTTTCAAAAGTTTTCAATTACTCAATCATTGATTTCAAAATACAATCATACAAGGCTATTTATAGACAAATTAAAAACTCATAAAAAAACTCATTCTCCTAATCATAAAAGAACTCATAAAAGAAATAATAAAAAAAACTAATAAAAAAAAGTACTATTCCTACTTCTAATCAAACCCTAATTCAAAATTTCTTTCTCCTTGTTCAAATAGATATTCCAATAGCTCATTGGGTCTTCTATGTCCTCATCAATTCTCCTCTGATTGGAGAAAACTCGTCATCGAGTTTGAAAATGCGATATCATAAAAAATCTCGAATATAAAATTTGAACTGGATGTTGAGCATGGCTTCGATGGCTAGGAACTACAGCAAATCCCTATTTCATATTAGATGTCCTCGTCAAAAAGACTAAAAGCGATCATATCACCTGGCAATGTCGACATGAAAGGCTAAATTGATGATAACTTATTGGGTAAAAAATGACCAACTCTAACTGCAGTGGCACGAAATCAAGCTTTGTTTCTGGCTCAAAAGGCTGAAGTAGTGATGATTTGTTGGACAAAGAGGTGACCAACTCTGGTGGTACTGGCATTTGAGTCAAGCTCTACTTCTGGCTCGAGCTCGAGCTCTGTCATTAACGTTGGACCAAACGCTGCTTCATGTTCGAACTCAGACTCAGTCAGTGGCACTAGATCAAGCGCTGTCTCAGGTTCGAGCTCGAATTCAGACAGTGATACTGGATCAAATGTTGTGTCAGGTATGAGCTCGGATTCGGTCAATGTTACTGGATCAAATGACGTTTCAAGTTCGAGCTTTGACTCAATATCTGGATCGATGTTGAACTCAAGTTCTAGAATTGATACTCACACTAAAGTATTGGTATCGGTCAATAATTTTTAGTATCTACATAGGCAATATGAGCAGATATTATAATAAGGTTAGTATCGTATCAAGTACCTCAAAACCTTATATGATTCATTTTTAGGAAAATCTCAATCTGATATTACCGATATATATCAGAATCGGTTGATATTTGAAACAATGTACTCATCCCAGAAGGAAGAAAGAAGTCGAAACATGGTTTAAAATCTCAATATCATCAGCGTGTGATTTTTAGTATCTACATCGACTACAATTATTGGCCTTGATATCGACCAATATTATAGGGTTAATATCGTATCGGGTACCTCAAAACCCAATATGATATTGTCGATATTGAAAATACACCTAAAAGGGGGGTGAAAAGGTGTACTAGCTAATCTAATGATGAATGATGCTATTAACCTAACACACAAAGTATAACACAAGAGTGTAACCGAATTCCCGGTGAAAGGTTCCTGACTATCTCCTCAGGATTCCTCTAGATTAAGAGTTGAGGTGTCACTATGACTCTCTTGGTTGAATACAAGTGTGAGCAAATAATCCTAGCATATATCAATAGAGCACAAGATATATCAAGCATATAAGGAGATAAACAATATAAGCATGCAAGATATATAAACACAAGTGAGGGAGAGAGAGATGAGCAATCGCAAACACGGGAGAATTGTTTCGAGGTTCGAGCACCCTTGCTCCACGTTCCCGCCTTCAATACTATGAAGGATTTCAACTAAAAACGATCCCGCAAGATCATTCGGTACCGCAACACCTACAACGAGTTCACACTAGAACTCTTGGACTCACTAGTCCCTCTCTTGTTCCCACAAGAACACACACAAGCACACTAGCTTGCCGAGGCCGCACCTCTTACAACTCCTCTAATCACATGTCGGGACACTTGGTTATCACTTCACTTGATCACCACAAAACTCTTTTCACCGAAACCACAACCTCTACAACTTCTCACAATATAAGAATGAAATCTTGTGATCACTTCTCTTGATCACAAAAACAACTCTCACAATAAAGATCCTATAGGATGGATTAAGCAATGGAAAGCTCAAGTTGGTGTGAGAAAAACAAGATAGAGTTGAGGTGAAAAACTCAAAAAATCTCTTTTGAAAAACACTCTTGAAAACTCTCCTTTTGATATAGAAATATTAGCCCTAAAAAAAGTGAAAAAAATCCTAAGAGGTAGAAAAATTGGCTGTAAAACTCTCTTGAAATATTGTAGAAAATAGCCCAAAACAGCCCCCTTATATAGACTTCAAAAATATAGCCGTTGGGGTCAAACTGCAGGTCAGAATGACCTGTCGGTCGACCGGCTAACGGTCATATTTTTGACCGTTAGGGCCGGCCAGTCGACGCCCGGTCGACCGTGCCCTGGGCATGACCTGTCGGTCGACCGCCCGATCGACTGGGACAAGATCCAGAGAGCAAAGATCTCTGGACGGTTGACCGCCCAATCGACCGGCCCTCAAGCCAAAGGGTTGTGCACGTTTCTTTGCACATCGGTCGACCGGGCTGTGCACGTTTCTTTGCACATCGGTCGACCGCCCGGTCGACCGACTTCTAGATTGGTCGACCGGTCGGTCGACCGTCAGAAGGCCAGGTATCCAGGACCTTATTTGCAAATTATTTTCAAAGTCATATGAACCTTATCAACATGACATACATGCTTCTTTACGACCCACATTCGTGGATTCCCTTTGGTACCTCTAACTGCATCTGAATCATCTTTTTCAACATACTCAGTATCCATATCGTCTACTCGATCTCCACCAGTGTCATGACCGACGGAATCCTAGATGATACTGAACCAACTGGACAATGTGGCATCAACCTCCACCCGCTGCGATACTATTTTGGTCTTTCTCATCTCCACCTGCCGGGAGACAATAGGCTTCACTATTGAAGTCTCATCCAATGTAACATGTCTGCTCGAGACAAACTCTTTGCTTTTTAGATCTCATAACTTATACCCTTTCGAGTCTTCCTTGTATCCCAAAAACACCAATTTGTTCAACTTAGAGTCCAACATGTCTTTCTTGATATCAATATAGGCCGGACAACCAAATACTCTAAGCGAACTATGATCACGAGCAGCTCCACCTGACCAAATCTTTAACGGAATCTTTCCTCCTATCGCAGTCGTCGGTAGCTTATTCAAGAGATGACTAGCATACTCAATCACATCAGCCCAAAACGATTTGTCCAAAGATGCATTAGACAATAAATACCGAAGCTTCTCCAGCAAGGCACGGTTCATCTCTTTGGCTACACCATCTTTCCCATTCGAGAAGTGGGTAACAATACCATTGTTCTGGCCAAATTGCAAGAAAGAATCCTTGTACTCTCAACATGATCATACCGGAGCACCTTGATCTTCCTTCCTGTTTGATTTTCCATCAGCTCCTTCCACTTTACCAACAATTCTAGGGCTTCAACTCTTTGTCTCATCGGATATACCCAACAACGCCTAAAATAATCATCTACAAATGAGACAAAGTATCGATGTCCTCCAAGCGATGCAGTCTTGGTAGGACCCCAAACATCCACGTGAACCAACTCAAGAAGACCATGTAAATGGTGAGTATCGGTGCCGAATTTCACCGTCTTGTTCAGAACACTACTGCCACGTGCTTCTAAATGATAGGTCAATGTACCTCCCAATGTTTGGTCTGAATTCAAGCCAACTTGTCCAAGCCCACTATGCCATGATCTGGTAGAATCGATAGAACTGTCCTGAAGACACCAATCCAGAGTAACTGCACTACCCATCAAGTAGTTACGTCTAATGCCCTTCAGAACAACCGAGCTACTAGACATCTTGAGAACGCCTTCTCCAAGAGTCCCTCTAAGGCCCTCCGTTGCCAAAGCTCCAACCGAGATTATATTCTTCGTCATACTACAAATATATCTCACCTCCTTCAACTCTCTCACTGTCCCATCATATATCTTGATACGAACTGTACCCTTACCAACCCACCGACATGTGTGATATTCTCCCATAGATATCAAACTGCCATCCAACTCCTCAAAGCTAGCAAACAACTCCTTTTGGGACAAACGTGGTAAGTATAGCCCGTATCCAATATCTACTCAGACGCCTCTGAATGAGAACCTGATGGTGTAATAGAAAGTGAAAAGTAAGAAGAATCAGAATCATTCCCATCTGACCTCACGACATTAACCTCTGACCGTGACTCCTCCTTCGACTTATTGAGCTTTGGACAATCACCTTTTCAATGTTCTTTCTCTTTACAGAAGGCACACTGATCCTTCTCCAAATTGCGATTATCAACTATGAGCTTCTAATTGAATTTCTGCTGATTTTCTCTTCGGTTTGGACTACTTGCTCTTGTGGTCAATACTTCTGTCGATGTATCACTAGTAGAACACTCCTTATTCTTCCTCTTCAATTCAAGATTCACAAGAGCAACGGTCACCTCACTGTAGCTAAGGGATATCCTCCCATTGATCAATGTAAGCACAAAGATCTCGTATCCCTCATCAGGCAGAGAACTCAACAATATCAACGCCTTGGTTTCATCATCGATCACTACATCCAAGTTTGCCAAATCCGCGAGAAGCTTAGTATAGTTGTTGATGTGATCACTAATGGAGATTCCACCCTTCAACTAGATAGATAAAGTCTTCTCTTCAAATGCAAGTGGTTCTCGACGCTCTTCATCAAATACTTGCTCGCTAGAATCTCCCAAATCGACTTCATAGAAGTCTCATTCAACACATCATACTTTAGATCTTGTGTTAAGTAAGACCTAATGATACCACACGCCATCATATTCATCTTCTTCCAAACCTTCTCATCTACTTCTGTCAGTCTATCTGAAACTCAAGAGTATCCTCCAAATTCTGCGCATTCAGCACATCTATTACCTTGCATCTCCACAATCCAAAATTGTATGTGTCATCAAGTTTCACCACATCTATCTTCACGTGATGAACATTCTGAATGTTCTTTACTACAAAAGAATAATTCCCACTAGATGTTTCTCCGACCATTTTCTCCAAATCCCATAATTACACACAGAACTATGGAATGGAACTACAAATAATAAAGTTCAGATTTTTACCTCCAATGAAACCCAAAAATGAGTTTTCAATTGATCTCTCCCAAAGATTGAAGACGAGATCCAACATGATAAAAATTTGATTTTTATCCAACCAAAGCTTCTAACCTCCAAGATCCAAGCTTCAAACCAAAGATCCACTCCACCAAACAATTATAGACCAGATCCAATCCAATAAAAATTGCTTTTTATCCAATAAAAAAATCTGATTTTTATCCAACAAAAGCTTCAGATCCTGAAAATTCAAGCTTCCAATCAACTATCCGATCCACCAAACTTAACCCAAGCGTTGCCTAGAGCTCTGATACCACTTGTTAGGGCTGGAGCACGCTAAGAACACAAACCCTAGATCATAAATACATGCAAATAGAGGGAGACCAAGATTTATGAGGTTCGGTAAGATGCCTACGTCCCCAGGGCAGAAGAGAGAGATCTATTGATGATTTACACAAAAACAAGAGGATTATAATTGGTTCTCTTAAGAACTCACTCAGAAATCAACCACCCCCTTAAATGGGTTCACATTCTATATTTATAAGGAGAAGAAACCCCTAAAAACAGCTCCAAGTCGGGTCCAGAATTCGTTCTGACCCGACTGTCGGTCGACCGCCTGGTCGATCGGTCGCGGTCGATCGAGCAAGTGCGCGGTCGATCGCGCAAGGTCTTCTGGCATTACAGGACTTACTGGAAATGGGTCGACTGGCCGGTCGACCGACCAAGCCTTGTGCATGTCGGTCGACCGTTCGGTCGACCGAAATCTTGTCTTAGAGTTAAAAAACTGTCTCTTGTTTTTGTCCTCTCTCTACAGGTTTCAAAGAGCAAATTTCAGCATAGCTTATTGCACATTCTCATGGCTATAGTTTAGAATAAAGATTCTGATTCTGGGAAAATATGACTAACACTAACCCCATAATAATCCAAAATCACTAGCGACAATGGTACAGTCTGTGGAGATGTTAAATAAAACGCAATACCTAACTAATTCAGAGAACTAGAAATAACAATGAATATGAGAAAAATAGAAAATAAACTCAAGACAACCACCACACCGACATATGTTCATCATTCAATAGTGTTTCCCAACATAGTAGTAGGTCATCAATTAATTATTTTGTTGGAAACCAAACACAAAATTCTGTTCATTATATATGAAAGGAAACTTGAAATGTTCTAAAGTACATTGTATAGAGAAACAATGGCCCAAATGCCAAAACATTATAAAGTTAACAAACAAAAAAGCAGCAAACTCAAAGCCTAAATTGTAAGGTCATTTGGCAGGCAACAAATCTTAGGGCAATGTTCACCACCAGTGGCGGAGCCAACATTTCAAAGACGCTGCGGGGGGACACTGGCTCCGCCCAATGCTCACCACCAATCAGTCATTCAGAAAGTAACACATCAATGACAATGTTATGCAATATTTACCGCTTCCTTGAAGAGGTATCGGGCTGAATTCTGATCACAAAAACGAGTAAAAGAAGACCTAAAAGCCACAAACATAATTAATGGGCTGGCAAATCATCACCAATTTTCTAAATGTCAGATGTTGGCCTAATGTCAGAAGGTAAAATGTAAAGTCGGATTGCGGATATTGAAAAAAGTTCGAGAACATTTGCTCAATCTCAAAGGTCATATATATCATATAGTATGTCCTAAATATCATAAATATCCTAAAACATCACATATATGATATCCCTATATATATAATTAATAAGTTATACTAACAATAATTTTATCTAATCACATTCAATAAAGATATTTTCCAACAAAAATTCAAAAATGTCTCAAAAGACTTCATGATGACTAACTACTAGTATGAACATCAACAAAATGTCAAATCCCCATAGATTGCAATTAAGCATTCATTCACGAATGAGAATCAATTAAAGGTGCCTTAATTTGAATCAATTACTCTAAGATTTAATGACGTGAATCAAATTACGAGTGAGTGGGTAGTTTTAAGTAGAAGAAATGAGGAAAAAACTCGCCTTTGAGATTCGTGAGGAGTCGCCGGATTCGAGAGCCCGCCGGAGTGAATTCTACTATGGAGGAGGAGAGGGACGACAGGGCTCGTCGGAGCTTGGCAGGGCTTCCTGGGTCCTCGTCGTGGCTTGTGGAGACTCGCTAAAGGTCGTCGAAGGTTAATCGAAGCTCGTTGAAGGACGTCAGGGCTCGTGGAGACTCGTTGAAAGACAACGAAGGTCGTAGAAGCCTCGTCGGAGGTTAGTCGAGCTCTTATTTGTCTAGCCTCCTCGTTTCTCTCTCTCCCGCGCGATGAAATTAAGGCTGCGAACGAGCCTTAATTCCTTCTCTTCTATAATAAAATAGGGTCGAGTTGGGTTAATGGGTGCAAAGCCAAAAGGAAAAAAACAAAGCAAAATGAAATGTCAATTTCGGCCGATATTTGAAACCCCAAAATCGGTCGAAATTTCAGAAATTCGGTAAAATTTCGGCAACATTAACCTAATTTTGAAATAGGGTAGCCAATTTTGTGTCGGCCACATGTATTTCCCGACATTTCGGCCGAAATTTCGAAATGTCGGACGGCATTTAGAATATCATCACCTGATTGAGGTTTTACCTGCACACAAAAATACAGAATTTCAGAACTCAAGAATAAAGAGTGCAAGGTGCTCAATTCTACCGCTATAGCAAGTGGCTATGTCATGATCCACAAGGAAGGACTAGCGATGGAAGCTTTTTAAGCAAGTTCTCTTTTATGCTACAATTAATGGTTAAAATTCTTCTTTTAGTTCTTAAAAAGAAAAGAGAAAAATGGAGTTAAAGTCAAGTTAGGAAGAAAATGGTAGAATGAAAAGGTGGAGAAAATGAAGGTAGATATGTACAAAGAAACGGAAAAAGATTAAAAGAAATTTAGAAGATTATGGTGTTGGTAATTTACACTAAAAGTTAAAGAAAGAAATTAAAAATAATTACTTACCTCCTTTGACCAAAAGCTTACTTTGAATTTTTGGCGACGCAGCGCATAGCTCATAAGAGTTGATTCTCGTCTCTTCCACATTACATCATCAAGACAAAACAAGCATGAAATAATATAGACTGAGACTAAAATCCATCGTCATGAGCTATCGGTGACACTCGCAAAGGCAAAGCTCTTTCGATGCTATAAGACTCATTTGGATAGCAATTGGTATAAGAAAAAGAGAAGTAGAAAAGAATAAGAACACAAAAACAAAGTACATAAAAAGGTAACTATAGATTCGATTTTATAACAATAAGAGAAAAGAAGAACTTACACCGGTGTCACTCTCAGCACAAGCTTCATTCTCATTCTCCTATGAAATTATGATCTCCGCTGAATTACAGAAATGAGAATTGAAAATTATATAAAAAGAAAAACAAAAACCTACAATAAAAAGAATAAAAAAGTGGACTAAATTCTATCTCTACTTGATCGTTCCTTTTTTGCCTTTGAGATTGCAGGTATTTATAGGAGAAATGCAGAGGGTAGAGGAGTATGAAAATAAGGGAAGCTGGCTATTTCTGAATTTGAATCCTCCCCTTATCTCTAAACTTGATTTGATGTGGATATTCAGTTCTGATCTGCAGCTTATTGGCGTATTGATTGCTAAATATAACTTATCAAATGACAGAATTAGAAATAATGATCAACTTAAGAGTTGTAACCCTTTAAGTCCTCTTTCTGGATCATCTTGAATCATCAGATTTGTGTTCTGGAAGCAAAAGTTATGATTCAAATACTAAAATGTATCCAGCCAGAATCTGAGTCAAAATTGCTTCATCTCATCCATTGATCTTCTCTCTATCCGTTAATCCATTTAGATTTGGACTCTGTATTTAACGTTATCCTCGGTTGATCTTTAACTTTAACCACTTGATTCACCAAAAACTGAATTTAACCAACTAGATTTGTGATCATCCTCCTCTAACCAAATAGATCTAGTTAAATCTGAATTTAACTGAAATTTATTTGATTTTATCCTCTTTCTCCCCATGATTATCTTTTGCAAAATAGACATTTAAGATAAGGAATTTAGCAGATTTATTACATGATAAATGTGGATATGTAATAAAGAATAATGCAATAAATGTGTGCAATCACACCCCCACACCTATCTTTTGCTCGTCCTCAAGCAAAACAACAAAACTAAATCAAAAATTATTAGACCACTTTCGCAGGTCACGCGATTGCACTGAGCTTGTGCAACAAGCCATTAAACTTCTAGGTTACCCCTAGAGGACGAGTTTTGTCTCGTGAGGGTTTTAGTGGATTGCACCCACAAAATCCATAAAGAAAGAGAAATGTTATTATTTTGAAAACACATTTTGAAAGAGAAAAATATTTGAAATATTATTGTAAGGATTAAGTAATCTATAAGTTATAGGAAAACCGAAATTTTCATTCCTAAACTTAGTCTCTTATTCAAAAATTTGTTATCAATCAAAGTAATGAGTCAAATTGTACTTCTCATCTAGTCTATTACTTTACCCTAAGTCATATGCACCTTCGTGACCGTGAAATTTTGACTAAGGGTTCTTTAACTCTAACTCTTATGCGTTATTTATTTATTTTTTTATTTTTGGTGGTAATATTCCTTAGTTCTATTAGGCTTTCTAATCTACCTATGTAACGAGCCTTTAATCGGTGACTCCCAAACCAAACGGTCTTAGGGCACCGGGAGAGAAGATATCCCATGGACTTAAGGACTCGAGCAAACAAGACCACAAAACTAAGAATTTTATTAAATGAACCGCCTTTAGGCATGAATACTTATGCTTTATGAGGCACAAATACCCAACTTAATCGGAGGATTTATATATATATGTTTTTCTTTTCTTTTCTTTTTTTAATAAGGCATAAGAATCTTTATTTTTGAACCCTAAGTGTGTAAGTGTATAAAGTATACATATATTATCAAGGTAAAGATCAAGACTAAATTACTTTCACAAAATTTCTTCCTAACCTTAGAAATCAAACAAATAATCTTATTTTGACCAAGTATAAGAAATCCTAATTTTGATTTTACTATTCCTTAAAATTGACTTAAGTTCTTACAAAAAATATGTCAAAATATTATTTCTATTTTCAATTTTTTTTAAAAGTAAAGAAAATGTTAATTTTTTTAAATAATAAAAAGAAAACTTAAGTTATGTTAGAACCCTCCCCCACACCAATCTCATGCATTGTCCTCAATGTATGAATTAATGCATAGATGCATGAAAAAGAATAAAGGGAAGGAAAATATTACCTTAAGGTAATGGTTCTGGTGGTGGTCTGATTGGTCTACGAAATGCGACCCAATCTAATTTGCGTGAAATTCGGAGGAACCCACCAGAAATCTCTCTAATATAACCCACTAAAATGATGTATACACGAATGATTTTTATTAAATATTTTACCCCATCTAATTTTCAAATTTCATAATTAATTTCAGAGTCAATTTTATCAACGCCCTTGTCCCAAAATGGAGTGTAAAAAGATAGAATGATTGACTTGGACTTAGGAAGTACAGGAACAATACCGACTCAGGAAAGTGACTTAAGTCAAGTAAAAGTTCAGGAGTCGAGATTGGTTCAAAAAGTGGGTCCAAATCAAGAAGTTAAAACTCAAGTCCACATTCATTTCCCAACAACGGAATGTGACTTAACATTGGTGATTCGAGTTCAAGAATGACAGGTGTGGGAATCGAAACTGACTCTAAAATATTACTCAAGTTTGGTAACAAAACAGGAGTCAATATTGATTCAGGAATTTGAACTGGATCACAAATTTGAGAATCTAGGTCACATTTCTCATAGAGTTCAGTTTCATAGAAATGAGAACTTGCCAATTTGTCAATAGGACTTTTAAAAGTGTGAAATTGGTCAAGTTCAATATGATGATCATCAAAGATGGGCGATTCAATTTCATGATGAATTGGCACAGGATCCAATGTTGACTCGGAAAAAAGATTGAAATTAAGTGAAGATACCGGAGTCATTATTGAATCAGGAAGTAGAATTGAATCACCAAGTTGGGGTTCAGAATCATATTCATTCTCAAGTTCAATTTCAGGAAATGGATAACTTGCCAAACTGTCAATGTTATTTTCAAAATTTAGAGTTTGGGCAAGTTCAAATGGTTGTGTTGAAATGGAATCTTGTTTCCAAAACAACATGATTCTTCGACTCTAACAGAATGGTTAGCGACATCAGAAATGGTCAAACGGTGAGAATGAAGAGTTTGGACCATCATATCTATGTCATGATTACGAGCGATTTGAGCCTGAGTCATGGCTTCAAGCATCTTTTCATAGTTGATTGGTTCATCGTTTTGTTGCGATTGAACTTGAAAGGATGAAGTTTCGTTTTGAAATTTGTGATGAAATTGTAAGTCTATCAGATTTTGTGATTGTCCATGAGCTAATGCATACTCATTTTCAAGATTGATGATTTTCTATTTTGAACTGGTGGAACTGAGTATGAATCTTGGAAATATTGTGGACAAGGTGGATAAGGAGAAGTTGGTTGAAAATTGGACTCGGGGGAGGTGAATCCCCATTGACTCTGTGAAGAGTTGAAATTATTTTAAAAAATTATGGTCATAAGATTGAGGGTATGGGTTATATTGATTCGGATAAGACCAATCCGGCACACTAGGTTGGTTAAACTTATGATATGCCGGGTTGGTAATATCTGATGGGTTGGTAATATTAGAAAAAGAGGTCGGGATGTAATATAGATTACCATTAAAATTGAAAAAATTATTGTTATAAGCCATATCACACAGGAAATGTCAAGCAAAGAAAAATAAACAAAAAAATCTAATCTAAGTTAGGGTAAACCTTAGACCTAGATGACTCCTAATTAGTTAGACTGTCCATAGGGGTATATTGCTGAATCTGACCACAAGTTAATCGGCCAGGTAGGGGCAAAATTGGTGGGAGGTATCTGCGCAAAAGCGACGGGCCTAATTAAGCCAAACCACCAGCCTTCGGCGTTTCGCCCCTCAATCCCCAACCTTAGTCACCGATTTGGCAAGAGTCAGATTCAAATCAACTTTCCCCTTAGGTCAGTCTCCTATTTGAGTCTGAGATGTCCTTAGGGCCAACGTCTACTCAGTTTTAATTAGGCTTGGATTAGTAAGTGAGGAGACTGTTTGTGGGCTAAGGGAGGGTAATGACTTCCCCACCTTATCTTATTTATAGGACAAGCCCTTAAATTAATTTAGTGCAGTGTACAAGTATATAAAAAAAAGTAACACTCAAGCAATATTTCATACAAGAATGAACCTTATACTAAATGATATGCATACATACCTTGGCTCCAGCACTCTTCAACAATAAATAGAAAATGTAATGAAATAGACACGTGCCTAAATGCAAAATCTAAATCATTTTTAGCATTTACAATTAACTTTTTATTGTTGTGTTAGAAATGTATATACAGTGGGTCAAACAAGGAAATAAATGCTACAGATATTAAACTATACAATTTAGCCAACCTGCAGAAAATACAGGTTAGTAGTTCACTCAGATTGCCACAGAAATGTAGCAAATCTGAGGGCTTCTGAGCTCTACTTTCTTGAGCAGAGTCCAGGGCCACTTATATGTCCACTGCAGCAAAAATTCCTTGTTAAATCTGTACACAAAGAACAAAGAAAAAGATTAACCAAAAGTGTAAACTTAAAAAGCGAATAACTTACTGTCTCTCCCGGGCAACGACGCCAAATTTGATTGAGGTTTTACCTGCACACAAAAATACAGAATTTCAGAACTTAAGAATAAAGAGTGCAAGGTGCTCAATTCTACCGCTATAACAAGTGGCTATGTGGGTCGTGATCCGCAAGGAGGGACTAGCGATGGAAGCTTTTTAAGCAAGTTCTCTTTTATGCTACAATTAATGGTTAAAATTCTTATTTTAGTTCTTAAAAAGAAAAGAAAAAATGGAGTTAAACTCAAGTTAGGAAGAAAATGGTACAATGAGAAGGTAGAGAAAATGAAAGTGGATATGTACAAAGAAATGAAAAAAGATTCAAAAAAATTTAGAAGATTGTGGTGTTGGTAATTTACACTAAAAGTTAAAAGAAAGAAATTGAAAATAATTACTTACCTCATTTGACCAAAAGCTTACCTTGAATATTTGGCGATGATGTTACCTTGAAGTGGAGGCAATCAATCAGCGCATGATATAGACTGAGACTAAAATCCATCGTCATGAGCTATCGGTGGCACTCGTAAAGGCAAGGCTCTTTCGATGCTATAAGACTCACTTGAATAGCAATTGGTACAAGAAGAAGAGAAGTAGAAAAGAAGAACACAAAAACAAAGTACATAAAAAAGGTAACTATAGATTCGATTTTATAACAGTAAGAGAAAAGAAGAACTTACACAGGTGTCACTCTCAGCACAAGCTTTATTCTTATTCTCCTATGTAACTCTGATCTCCTCTGAATTACAGAAATGAGAACTAAAAATTACATAAAAAGAAAAATAAAAACCTACACTAAAAAGAATAAAAAAGTAGACTAAATTCTATCTCTACTTGGTCGTTCCTTTTTTTCCTTTGAGATTGCAGGTATTTATAGGAGAAATGCAGAGGGTAAAGGAGTATGAAGATAAGGGAAGCTGGCTATTTCTGAATTTGAATCCTCCCCTTATCTCTAAACTTGATTTGATGTGGATATTCAGTTTTATTCTGCAACTTATTGGCGTATTGATTGCTAAATATAACTTATCAAATGACAGAATTAGAAATAATGATCAACTTAAGAGTTGTAACCCTTTAAGTCCTCTTTCTGGATCATCTTGAATCATCAGATTTGAGTTCTGGTAGCGAAAGTTATGATTCAAATACTAAAATGCCAGCCAGAATCTGAGTCAAAATTGCTTCATCTCATCTGTTTATCTTCTCTCTATCCGTTTATCCTTTTGCATTTGGACTCTGTATTTGACGTTATTCTCGATTGATTTTTAGCTTTAACCACTTGACTCACCAAAAACTGAATTTAACCAACTGGATTTGGGATCATACTCCTCTAACCAAATAGATCTAGTTAAATCAGAATTTAACTGAAATTTATTTGATTTTATCCTCTTTCTCCCCATGATTATCTTCTGCAAAATAGACATTTAAGATAAGAAATTTAACAGATTTATTACATGATAAATGTGAATATGTAATAAAGAATAATGCAATAAATGTGTGCAATCATCACCCTTTCAAAAGTGTGAAACCTTAGAAAGTTTCAGCCTATGATTATCTCTTACACATCAGTTACCACTTCCAACTCTCTTTTACAGCTAACTCAAAAAGCTACGCCTAAAAAAACAGTGGATCAATTTGTGTATCACAACTTAATCTGCAGCTATAGGTAACCAAACATACCATATATCACTTGTATGCATCCAGCATCCCCAAGAGAAAACAAACTCCTGAATACTTTCTTATTAATTTTGTATTCCTTGGGCTATCTGGTTATGATTAGCCACAAGATGATTCAAAATCACTGGCTGCAGTAAAATCTGTGGAGAAGATGTAAAAATGGTCGCAGAAATACTCCAGCATTCAGATAGCTATGTTCAAAGATCTAGTGATAGGCTTGAAAAAAAGAGAAAAACAGAAGATATACCTGGGACATCATCCACTATAGTCATTCAGTTATAGTCTCTCACTGCCTGAATTCTCTTACCCAGCGCAGCCATTTTCTCCATCATATCTTTTCAACGACTATACACAATGCCTAAATTACTTTGTTCCTGATTCGTTATTGGTTAGAATTTTTCAATAATCTTGTTTATTTTCCATGTAGCCGTAACATTAACAACATACATAATTTGTTTCTCAACAAATAAATAACACACAAATAGAAAGAGAGATAGACTTGGGTCCTTTAGAAAGGATATAAAGACGAATTCTGCTCATTCAAATTTAATGTTAAGTCATGCAAATTGAAGATCCACTGCATTGGAGTTAATTTATATTGGTAAGAGTGCTTAAAAACAAAATTTCAAGTGTTTTGAATACTTTTTGCTTTTCATCAAATAAGCGCAAAATAAACGACCAAAATAGTGAGTTGGTTAGTTTAACGGTGTAGAATATTTGAAACCTAATAAAAGTTGGTGTGTGAGGGTTTTTAAATATTTAGATAAAATAGTCAGATTAAGAATTTGTATGTCTAAAATCATAAATTTAAGTAATATGCTACTTTCGGCCGTTCATTTTTTTACTTGTTGCATGAACAAGAAAACTACAAAATACTTGATTTTTTATTTTTAATTATTTTAAATAATGTAGATCAATTTTAATAGAGTGAATCTTGTATTTAAATGTCGTAGTATTGAATTTGAGTGGTAAGAATTCATGCTCAAACCATTTCGGAAGCAACCAAGTCTATATATATATATATATATATATATATATATATATATATATATATATATATATATATATGAGAGAGAGAGAGACTTATGTCATTCTGGAAGGATTAGAGAGCAAATCCTTCTCACTCAAATACAACCTTACGACATCCAAATGCAAGATCTATTCAGTTGATCTGCATTATTTCAAATAACTAAAAATTAAAAAATCATGTATTTTGAATACTTTTTGCCATCCATGAAGTAGGAGCAAAATAGACGGCTGAAAATAGCATATTGCTTAGATCTACGTCTCTAGACATATAAATTCTTGATCCGACCATTTCAATATGATCTAAACACTTAAAAACTCACACACCAATTTTTGTTAGATTTCAAATATTCTACGCCATTAAAAACCAACTCACTATTTCGACCGTCCATTTTATGCCTACTTGATGGATGAGCAAAAAGTATTCAAAATACATGATTTTTGGTATTTAATTACTTGAAATAATGTAAATCAACTTCAACGGAGTGGATCTTGCATTCGGATGTCGTAAGGTTGCATTTGACTGAGAATGATTCGACCTCAAAATCCTTCCAGAATGACACAAGTCTATCTATCTCTATATATAAACAGGAAAATAACTGAATTTTCTCCTATGGCGCATCTAAAACTCGACTTCTCAATCAAAATTTCAAAATCTAAACTATTTAAATTGATCTTCATGTCATGAAATGTATATAAATGAAAATTCACGAGTTTTTAACATTTCGTATTTATGCATCAAGTGGATGTAAAATTAATGATTTTTCTACAATAGAACAAACGCGACCACTAGATCCATGAACAAACAAAATCCAAACCACATGATTTTTTATACACCTATGTTTTAGGTACCAAAGATCCTAATGTAAAGTTGAATCTCGAAATTTTGGTGAGAAAGTCGAGCATTGTTCTAAAAATCAGTTTAAACGGACACTTAAAAGCCTGCTAAAGCGTTTTCACTTGGAAAACGTGTATGATTTGAGAAAATCGATCGGTTTGAGCGGTCAGGTGCCAAAAATGCTTAATCGGTGTTTAATCGTTTAATGCTTCTAATTAAGAATCATTTAATGTGATAATAGGTTGAGATTTGAATAGGTTCAAATTTTGAACCGGAACCAGACTCAGTTGTGATATAAGGTCTCGAGTTGGGAAATTAAAGCTCGAGCGAGGTTCGTCAACCTCTTCCGATCCTCGACGAACTCCCACAAACTCGCCTTCATTGTTGCGCGCTCTCTCCGGCCAAATTGATGGCGACTGATCTCAACAAGGCTCGTGCGATGATGGTGACCCGATTCAACAAGATTTCAACCTCGACAAGTCCTAATTGACAACGAGGAGTTCAACCGATGATGCTAAGTTGACGACGAGGCTTGATTGAGGACAAATTATCTCCGATAAGGCTTGGTTGCAGTCGGCGACCTAATCCAGATGACAGCGAGCTCAGATTGACACGATCAACAAGATTTCAACCTCGACAAATCCTAATCGACAATGAGGAGTTCAACAGATGATGCTAAGTTGACGACGAGGCCTGATTAAGGACGAATCATCTCAGACGAGGCTCGATTGAAGTCGGCAACCTAATCCAGATGACAGCGAGCTCAGATCGACCCAATCCAGATGACGACGAGCACAGAGTCTCTCTCTCTCTCTCTCTATCTCTGATCTTAGAGACAGATTGAGATAGAGAAATATAGGGAGGCTTGGGCTAAGCTTTTGGGTTTGGGCTTCTGGGCTCACTTGAAGAAGAAAAGAAAAAAAAGGAGAATGCATTGTATAGAGAGACGACGAGCTGGGCTTTGAAATCATTTTTGAATGTTTTAAGTATTATAAAATTATTATATATTAAAAATTAATAAAATGTGTAATCTGTTTAATCGGCGTTTAAATCGTTTAAGCGTTATTCGCTTCCGGACTGCGCGCGTACTGAAACCACTTTTAAAACACTGAAGTCGAGTTTTTGGTGCGTCATAGGAAGAAATTTCCTCCTATGGAGGTTGTTTTCCCGTTTTCTCATATATACACACACACTTGTGTAGTTCCGAAAGGATTTGAGCCCAAATCCTTCCCACTTAAATACAACCATACATCATCTGAATAGAAGATCCATTCCGTTGAAGTTGATCTACATTATTTCAAGTATCTATAACCAAAAAACAAGTATTTTAAATACTTTTTGCTCATGTATCAAGTAGGAGAAAAATGACGGCCTAAAAAGTGAGATGGTTAATTTAACGGTGTTGAACATTTGAAACTAACAAAAATTGATTTGTAAGGGTTTTTAAATGTTTAGATCATGATTAAATGGTCGGATCGATAATTTGTCTATCTAAAGACATAGATCTAACCAACTCACTACTTTCGGCCGTCCATTTTGTATGTGTGTGTATATATATAGAGAGAGATATATACGCTTGTGTCATTCCAAAAGGATTCGAGCTCGAATTCTTCCAACTCAAATACAACCCTCTGACATTCGAAGACAAGATACACTCCGTTAAAATTGATCTATATTATTTCAAGTATCTATAAACCAAAAATCAAGTGTTTTGAATATTTTTTGTCCATCCATCAAGTGGCACAAAATGGAAGGCCGAAAGTAGAAAGTTGGTTAGATCTATGCCTTTAGACACACAAATTCTTGATCCGACCATTTGGTCATGTGATCTCTAAACATTTAAAAACTCCTACAAATCAATTTTTATTAGGTTTCAAATGTTCTACACTGTTAAACTAACCAACTCACTATTTAAGCCGTCCATTTTTTTTCCTACTTGATACATGAGCAAAAAGTATTCAAAATACTTGATTTTTGGTTTATAAATACTTGAAATAATATAGATCAATTTCAACGGAGTGGATCTTGTATTCAAATATCGGATGGGTATTTGAGTGGAAGGAAGGATTCGGCCTCGAATCCTTCCGGAATGAAACAAGTCTCTCTCTCTCTCTCTCTCTCTCTCTCTCTCTCTCTCTATATATATATATATATGTATATATATATATATATATATATATATATATATATATATATATATATATATATATATATATATAAGGGAGAAAGTTATAGGTGTAGTTCTTCAAACCCACAATCAGCAATTCAGCAATTCATAGTCCAACAAGGAATTCTTCATTTGAAAATGAAATCGCTCCAGACAACTTCCTACAAATTTTTTTTTTTTCAAACTCCTTAATTTTGGCTTCTCTCAAACTTCTTCCATCTATCCATGGTAAAATGCAGTATAAGAATAGCCAACTGGTAGTTTCAAGCTACTCTCAGAGTCGGACCACAGCCCCTGGTTGACCGCACTGCATTGGTTACCAACGGAATAAACCTTGGTCTATGAATCAAGTTTCCCTCTTTTCGTAATCTACTAATCTTAGACCACGAAATCTGTAAGTCAATACCAGCATTGGTACCAAGATTTTACACCTTGCTTAGCAGTAGATCCTATCATCCTCCTTCCCACTAATTGCGCATTAAGAGTACTTTCAACACTTCAAATACAAGCCACTACACAAGCTACCAAGATGCTCTATTCTATAAAGTTGTCAATCTTTGTTTAATACTGTTCATATACTATAAATAAATGCCCATCTGAATCAATTCTAATTAAAGTCCAGCCATGCAGACTTGTTCAAATGAAGCAATATAAGACAACAGCATAAAAACCTCTCTCATACATTATCAAAAAATATAGTCCCAGAGACCAGAAGGTGGCTATTGTCATAATTTTTGGAAACAAAACAAAAACTCCGTTCATGACACACACCTACAACAAGACATCCTCAATGCACCTGACCACTTTTTCCCTAAAAAGCATATAGAAATAAAATGCATCTTTCGTAGAAGTAACTAAGTAGTATTTGAGATTGAAACAAAATTGGACATGTTCTAAAGTAAATTGCAGCAACAATATGGATAACTTTCTTCTCTAAAACCAAGTAACACAAGCTTAATTGTAGACTTCATTCATTCGAATCATTTACAAAAGCAAAAATTTGAGTACACTTTGTGAATAACTTACAAGAGCCAAGAATGAAATAAGATGACAATAACTATAAGGAACCATGATAGTTTCAAAGTGGGTTAAAGATTCGTTCTTGATATGGAATTGTTTCTTTGACTAATCAAATAGATATTTCCATGTTGAGAACTCGCTGTTTTTGTTAATGTTATCATCCTTTATAAAAATACTTGAGCATTTAAAGAGGCTCTATTCTCAAGGAGTGACTGACGTAGCTCAGTTTCTCCCAATCTTATGCTCAAACACAAGTTACCAAAAAAAAAAAGAAAGAGAAAGACATCACCTTAAGCTTTTGTGCATTCTGGATAATGAACCTAGCAAAGCCGACATCATAATGTTGTCCTAAAAATCCTTGTGTCTTCACTAGTTTCAAATGGCGGTCAAGGCAATCAAAAGAGCATTCTTGTTTCCAATAATGAACATCTGGAGGATTACCTGATGTCTGGTTGTCAACATGAAGTAAACAAGACATTTACAAAATCAGGTTAAATTATACTAATTAAAGATGCAAGAATAAATAAATAACTAAGCATAGGAAAAAAAAGTTGTGTAAGAATTTTACCAGAATGTCTAAAGTTTCTAAGCAAGGAAAGAATTTTAGCAAGTCCACAAGCATTATTGCCTGACATGCATCATGTAATTTTACACTGATAGTTAGTGCCTTCAGGCTTTGCATACCAGCAGTAAATTTGGGGTACTTTCCCTGGTGTCATGTAGAGTGATATTTGAGAAGATTAGAAGTGATAGTGCAAATATCGCAAGGATGGCTCAAAGGCACCAAGCAGCACGCTCGTCATAATCATCATCTTCAGAATGATTTCTGTTCTTCTTCTCTGGGAGTTGAGCTTTCCAATAGAGCAAATGAGTGTCAATGTGGAGAAGGGTGAGGGACTAGAGGTTCCGCCATTGAGAGGAGAACATGCTGGTTCTTGCGCAGTCGTCCATAGGGAGATGAGAGAGAATGGAGGTATGAACGCAATCAGCGACTGAACTTATGAGATCATCATGCCCAATTTCTTCTTCAGCAGAAGCAGAGGCATCATTGGGATCAGATTTTGATGATGACGGTGATGTTGATGGAACCTTCGCCATTCTCTCCTCCTTCCCTTCCCCTTCCTCTTCTTCTCCGTTGCCATAGCCTAGCTAGGGTTTTGTTGCTTTCCTTTTCCCCTTAACCCCAAAATTTCATTTCAGCTTTTATCGCTTATAGAGAAGAATGAAGCAAAATAAGATCCGTGATTAAATCCCAAAGCCTGAAACGGATATTCGATCGGATCCATATGGATCAGGCTCGTGGTCACAGTTTCATTTTGCAGAAAACGTCCGTGAGGCTCTCATAATTAGGCCGAGCCATCAGAGGTCTGAATTATTTCAACCCAGTTAAAGCTGGCTTAGGCCGAGAAATTTGTATTATACTTGCTCCCACATTTGTGTGAATTCTTTTGCTTTGGAGTGGACAGTTGGGCACATGATATTGAAATAGATCTCCTAAAAATAAATAAATGACAAGAACTTGAAAAAACAAAAAACAAAAAACATGAACTATAACTCCACAACCAAACTTATATAGTTTCAGTTACATACCAGGACAGATGAAAATAGAAACAAATGATAATTACCCTCATATCCCAATTCCCTTTTTTGACATGTCATTAAAATCCAAACATATGATGAACCCTATTGATCAAAAAACATGTGTAATAAAAGCATAACTAAATAAATAGAGTCAGTAATCAAACACGGAAGTAGCCAAACAAATAATAACTTCAGCTAAATTGAGCAAAAGCAAATAAAAAAATTAGAAAGCAGGACAAATCGATGATGCCTTTATTTGAGTTGAGGCATAGGGTTTAATCCTTCTGAAACAGTGGTAAATTGGTAAAATATAAGACACATGCGAGCAGAAGCCTCACCTTGTTACCAATGAGAGCCAAGTTACTGAATCAACTGCAAAAAAAAGTCTACTTTAGCATATTAGTACGTAATAGATTTTACACAAACTGATAACAGAATTCTAAAGGAACTTTTTAAAACCACAGATCAAAAGTACCAAGTCTCTGAAGGGACGGATATCTTAACACCCAAAAAGCAACAATAGCTAAACATAAACCTGACATGAACTAAAGCGGGCGATTTTTACCAGAATTTAACATTGGGACCAAGCATGTAAAAGAAATCGATAGCAAATGGACCACCCTCATGGTCCTCTGCTTATTCAGCGGCCACTTAGTAATGTGGCTAATAAAAATACGAGGCAAGAAGATTAAAAAATCAAATATGACTTTAATATGCATAGAAACAAAATCAAATTGCTAATCCTGGTATAATAAATAAGATGAGATGCAATAAGTGGTTGTCCATAGTCAGATATATAAAGTCTCTGCAAACAACATCATCTTAATAACTCCGTTATAAAAACAAAACTTGTAATTCCTAATAAACTTCGAAGTTGAATGCAAATTTTTAATCCCAAAACAATTAGAATTGATCACGAACCAATGCTTAACAAAAGAAATGTTGACCCTGTAGTAAAAAGAAAATAAAGAAAATAAAGAGAATCTACCATCATAGCAGCTAATCCCAAACCACTAGAATCGATCACTACCATGGCACCTCACAAAAGAAATGACCGGCAATATCAGTCAAGAATAAAGATAAGATCAAGCAAATGTGAAGAGGATCTGAGAATCTAACATCAGTCGAAACAAGAATCTGCAGATTACAGCCATAAATGACCTTTAACAGCAAGGTCTAGTCACTAAAATATAAATATTTCCACATGAATTAAATATTCATAGCTGAAGGTTTATCTCAAGAAAGGCACAGAATATCTTCATACAGTGAACTCCCATCAATATGTGAGCTGTGACAATTGGTGTATGTGTAGTCCATGCAAATTGTACCTGATTTGCAAAAAGAGATGTCAGTTGCAACTCCACAACGAAAGGGAATAAAAGAGTGAAGGTGAACTATAATGGATTCGGTGGTCTTGGACTGACTTGAAGGCACAAGCATGCTTGTGTAGTTAAATCAGCCACAAAACTAAATGAAGCATGCATGAGAAATCACATTAAGCATGCATGATAAGTTTTTTCAGCACACAAATAAGACTTTACTTGATGAGTATAGATGCTTGAAAGAGACTTTCATAATAGATATGCAAGTGATGTTAGCCATTTTGAGGCTCTAAAAGGGGATGATACGGGAAGGTTAGATAAGCTGAAAATTAGAAAGAAAAGAGAGTTCAGCTGAACTCTTGTAATTTCCTCTCTTTCTTCTTCTCCCTTCTTTTTTGTTCCTATTATTAATTGGGTATTGCGGGTTTGGGTGTGAGTGAGATTAAAGTTGTAACATCTTTGTATTCTCCCTTTTTATTAGTGGATTCCTTTCGTTGTCTTCTCCCATGGTACATTGATCAAACTATGTTAAATATTGGTTTGTTGTTCTCTGTCTTTACTGACTATATCTACTATTTGAGGCTTGTATTAGAAGCCTACTGCTACAACAAGATGGGTGGTGAGAATAACACTAATAACAAAGTCATGGAGATCAGTAAATGAATCAATTTAGAATAAAGAAAAATTAAAAGGACGCAAATGGTAGAGAGAAAGAGAGTGAAGGCCCTTATAATAAATTAATAACATCAATGGCAAAGCAGATCCCAACAAAAGCAGCAAACTTATCCCATGCTGAAGGAAAAGAAAAAGGTCTGTAGTAGATGTGGGAAGAATCATTAAGAGGGATAAATGTATAAGAAAGTCTCAAACACATCATTAGAAAATGGAATACCTTATACCAGATAGATTTTGCTACCTGTTATTTTAGTGTCAAAGATTGAGAGAGTTCTAAGCCTCATGCTCTAATCTATATATGTAATAGTCAATATATAGTACTCCTAGTTTCACAGGCAATGTGGGACTAAATCCAATGCACCAATACACAATTACTCTCAACATTCCCCTCAAGTTGGAGTATATATCATACATGCCCAGCTCGTCACAAATATAATCTACTCTTGGTCTACCAAGTGGTTTAGGAAGAAGATCTACCAACTTGGTGTCCTGATGCTACATGTTTCGCCATAATGATATTTGCCTCAAGCTTCTTACGAGCTATATGACAATCAATCTCAATGTGTTTGGTTCTCTCATGAAACATGATATTTTCAGCAATGTGTATTATTGTCTTATTGTCGCCATACAGTCTCATGGGACTCTAGGAGAAAACCAATCTTTGTCAATAAATCTCTGATTCAGATCAGTTCTAATGTCAAATTTGCCACCACCATGTACTCTGACTCTGCATTGGACCGAGAAACCATACTCTGCTTCTTATTTTTTTCATGACACATGATTTTCTCCAAGAAAGATAATATCACGTGATCGACCTCATCAAAGGACACAATGCCTAGTATGCATCAGAGAATCATGCTACTCTGGTGTGTCCCTGATCTGAATAGAGAATCCCTCTCCCTAGAGTTTTCTTCAGATACCTCAAAATCTTCATTACTGTCTCCAAATAGGAAGTCCTCACAAAAACTGACTCACTACACTGATTGCGAATCTGATATCTGGTCTGATCATTATTAGGTAGTTCAGTTTTCTCACTAATCTCATGTACCTCCAAGCATCTTCAAAAAGCTCCCCTTGATTTGTAGTAGCTTCGAATTCACATCCACCAGAGAATCAATACGCTTGCATCCTAACATCCCAACTTTCAAAAGCAAGTCAAGTATATACTTCCTCTGTGATAGAAGAATACCCTTCTTGGACTTGGCCATCTCAATGCCTAAGTACTTCAGGGATCTAAGATTCTTGATCTAAAGTGCTTCTACAATTACTTCTTTAGGCTATCAATCACTTTCGTATCATCTACTGTCATCACAATAATACATACACAACTAGTAGAATCATCTTCCCATGCTGTATCCGTCAAAATATAAAGTGCTCTTTCTCAGCTCGACAAAGACTAAATTCTTGAATTACTGATGCAAAGCGCCCAAATCAGGCTCTCGGAGACTATTTTAAACCATAAAGTGACTCCTTCAACCTGCAAATCTTTTACGTACTCTCCCTGAGCAACAAAGCTTGATAGTTACT